>CAJDSM010000084.1:39260-52181 GCA_903981925.1 Ostrea lurida
GAACTGACACTATTTGTGATCGGGATTCCCCTAAAAATATTGTGTATTTCGTCTCAAGTTTTCGTTGACGGCAATATTTTTCAAGTATCCACAAACTTGTAAAGACACACGAGTACACGTAAGTAACAACTTGTATTATAAGCTCTGGCTGTGTGCGATTTTTCTGAAAGCTGAAGATTTAATTTAAGCATATACTGATGCATAGAAATAAACATTTTGGGGGGTAAGAAAAATCTTTAGAGTGTCACTGTTCAAAAAACACGATGTCTTTATTTTTGCAAACCTAATTTGTTTACAGAACGTATCTACACATAGCAAGTGCTAAACAAGAAATGTAATGTGTACGTGTGCTGACAACAAGTACGAGTACAAGTTGGTTTGTAAACCTCTCTAATATGTTATAGCTATTGCACGACGTCCGTGTAAATAGACTTTGCTCCATATATATATCATCAAGAAAATTACATAGCTCCTCCTTTATATGTGCTACATGTCAACTTTGGTGCACTACATGCAGCACTACTTTAAAGTCAGGTCTTTTAATATATTTCGTAATTTGCAATTTTTATACTTTTTCAGAATATGGTGGGACATTCAATTAACATGAAGGTTTTTCTCCAATTTGAAATTATCGTACATGCCGACCTGTACTGTGTTCTGTATATCGCCTAGTTTTCAAAGATAATTGACACCAATTCAGTTCTGTACACTTTCCACGTAGTCTGATACGTCTAAGACTGCAACAGGTATTTTGATCATGAACAACAACGAGAATCCGTAAACAAAAATGGGGAAACTATCACACACCATTATGATGTACAAGGCATCTCACCATCTTGCCTTCCAAGTTTACCATGATGTTTCAGTGCATTGTGATATTGGAAATTAATTCTCAACATTCCTCGACAAACTATCAGGGAGTGGAGTACATTGCGCTAGGATTGTGTCACTAAAAACATCTAATGGCTTCAAGGCACAAGTGTCTGTACCAATTTTGAAGGACTATAAGTTTATAATTTCAATAAATTTTTAAATATTTTCATGCACCCTCCATGGCAGAGTATTCAACCAATTAATTGTGGCCACTACAAGGCGAACCACTCAGTTTGTGAACTGTGAACGAAATTTAAAACTCCTTACAGTTTATCCTGACTGGACAAGTGTTTTTGGACATTTGACAAACGGCAAAAATTAAAAATAGTTGTTTCGCTAATGTTTAGAAATAAATAGAGTAATGTATAGGAATTAAATTTTATTTCTAAATTTTAATTTCAATAGCAAACATTAATAAATTTAAACAAAGAAATTACTCATGCACCTATGATTCATTGTGTTTAATTATCATTGAATACATTAACTGTCATTGAATTGTCATACTTTTCAAAATAAAGGTTTTGATTTTAGTTGGATTGTAAGTAATGTTTACTGCTGTCAGATACCATGCATGGCTGACCTCATTTTCTACCCAAACTTACCAAACTATTGATCGTCATGGACCAGGAAGATATTTTTTTTTTCAAAATTCAAGTAAAAATTTCTTGGGTTCAATGGGGGTTTAATTTTAATAGGGTCAGTAGTTGGTAGGTCGGATCTTTTTTATTGATTTATACATATATATATTTTTACTATTTAGTATCTTTGTGTATACCTGGCTGTATGTTATTGTATTATCATTTGTGTAAACATTGTATATGTTTTTAATTATTTAGGCACATTAATTTGTGTAAGTAAGGTATGTTAACTTATGGAATTGTGTATTGTAATGTGCCACCAACTTACAGTTAATGCCAGAATATACCACAAGTACATGTACATGCCACAGCAAACTGTACTATACAAAAAAGTAAAAGAAAGAATAAGCCGCAAATGTGCTAGAATGTCAACTGCTGTAAATATCCTGAATGTCAAATTAGTTTTGATTGCTTGATAGAACATGCATTTAAACTTCTTGTATTTTATCCAATGGGAACCTTTTTGCAACTTGTTAAAAAATAAAATTGTAATATGGTAATTAAAAATACCTCTTTTTTCTATATTGTATATACATTACTGTATTCTGTACTCTGTAGGCAGTTGTAACAATATAAATTAACCTATACTGTTGCATTGCAAGAATACTAGCTAGGTACCACGTTGCAGTAATATTGCCGCAAATCCTTTCTGGCAATATTGCCGCAAATCTAATTAGCATACGAAATTTGATATTATCACAATATTGCCGCAACATGCTTTGCACCAGTACTGCCGCAACTAGTTTCAAAATATGTATATGCTTTGCAGCAATATTGCTGCAACCATTCTCTGGCAATATTGCCGCAAATCTAATTTACATAAATTTAAATACGAAATCTGATATTACCGCCAATATTGCTGCAATGTATTGCCAGAATGTTACTACAATATTGCTGCAATAATGCCAGAAGATATCGCCAGAAGGGTTGTATTTCAATAAGGGGGTGCGAGCGAAGACCCTAAAACAAGTGCAAATAAAATTAGCCTCTTCATTTTAACGCGGGGAAAATGATACAGTGGATGTGAACATGTTGCATTATGATGTCGTATTAGCTGCAATGTTTTGTTTTATTTCAAAATAAGCAATTTATCAACAACAACAAAACATATACTAAGGTATGAGAAAGCTTACTTGGAATTCTAGAATGTTTGTGGTACTATCCAAACAACATATGTCTTTTATTTACGGATTTGTCAATGATTTGTACCACAGTAAAGGCGACATTTTTGCATTCACATTGTGGGTCGAAACTTGGAATCAAAATTTTTCATCTGATTGAGAGCAAATCACGTGACTTCCTAATCATCACTTTGCTACGCAAGCCACGCTCGCTATAAACATTTCTTCAGTGATGATTTAATGCCTCATGCATTTTACAATTCCATGCAAGAGTATTCACATTTTATGAGCATAGGTTTGTTTTACAGCTAAACTTGATATATAGACCTGATTCTAATCTTTATGTATATTGTTACTTGTAGATCATAGTCATTACTTAGGAATCAATATGGCAGAAAAAGGTAAGTGCCACCCTCGTTACTCTAAGCAAGTTATAACTTATCTTATTCTACAGCACATGTCACATGAAGTTGCCTTTACAAAATCCCCAAACACTTCAGATTTATTATATAACAATTAAGCTGATCTTTAATGCAAACTGTGTATCTTATATGGACATTTTCCCCTAATTTCTTTTTATTTGTTACCAGCTGAGAAAACAACAGATGGGAATGAGGAAAAGGTAAAAAATAAAGAGACACATTTTTTTAAGCCTATATAGGAAGAGATATTCTTTGCTTGCTTTTGATTGCATTTAAATAGATCATGACATGGATTACTTACAAGTGTAGTTTATAATCATTACATAATGAGTGACTGTCATTTTCTTTAATCTTTATAGGATAAACCTAAAGTGCACCCTGGTGAGTAATAAGATTTAAATCTATTAGATTATACAGTTAATACTCCCTAATCCCACAGTTATCTTACCCGTTTCACTGGTCAATCTGAACATGATTTTTTTATGTATTTCTATTCTTAAAAGCTAATGCTTGTTCCAGAGTGAGTTGTATATACCATATGTTATGTCGTTTTGGAGTCTGAAATATTTGGTAGATTTTTCTTTTTTTTAAAAGAGAGAATTTTGAAATTTTGCAATTTTATTTGAATGGAAATATAAGGGCCGGTGCTAAATTTTCTTCATTCATCATGATAAGTCAAGGAGTCAAAAATGACATTGTTAATATGCTTTGTGGCCATTGGGGCTTGTTTTATCCAAAGTTTCATTGTAATGATTCTCTCTCTCTCATAAGAAGCAATGATATACAATGGATATCATTCATTTCAGCTGATATGGGTTTGGTGGATTTGATGAAACACTTGGAAACCAAGGAGCCTCCAAAACAAGAACTGTCATCCGTGGATTTAGCAGGAATTGTCCAGTACATTAAAGACAAGAAGGCCACCAACATCATCACAATGGCTGGGGCAGGGATATCAACATGTAAGGAGATCGAAGATAATGCTATATTCATATATCCATGTTTTTGTCTGTAATATCTACAAATTGTAATGATCAATGTACATTTCCTCATGAATGCATCCAATGCGAGTATGAATTATACAGACAGATATGGTACATCAATTTTGACAGAAAGAAAGTATACCTCACTATTATAATTCCATACAATGCGATATCTGATTGGTCCAGACAGTCACATGGATGGGAGGATAAAACTTTGTATCTCCCTCAAACATCATATTTCCCCATAATATTCCCCCCATTTGTAAGCCTCATGCATTTTCCTGCAAGAGATATCGTTCGTTGAACAAAAATTCCCGAGAGAAGCAAACGTCATACTTTAGCTGACATCATACGTAAACAATGCCAGTTAGGTTTTATCTTCCCAGCTCCGATGAAATTAACGATCTTCTAGCAAGTAAGGACACAGCAAATACAAAAAAAGTTCACTGAATTATCAATGAAATGTTTCAGAGGCTTTTTATAAGAGACTGAATTACGTATGCTGACATTCACGATTGTTCGATGGAAGTTTGAAGAACTAGTCTAGATCTATATAGGCCTACCATGTTTTTAAAGCATTTTATGTAGGGTCGAGAAAAACTAACGTTACGGAGATCTATTTTAAAACATTTGAAATAAAATACATGTATGTTTCAGTGAATTTCTTAATTTTGGACCAAATTTCTCTGACATTTGTAACGTTGCCATTAACATTTCTTTTCGGGAATGACAGCGATGCAGTAATCAACTCAGTTTTGAGTTTTGAATTACTAGTAACTTACGATCTTGAAACTTTTTTTATACCCCCCGCAAACGAAGGGGGCGGTATATAGTTTCACCCTGTCTGTCCGTCTGTCTGTCCGAAAATTGTTGGTCCGCAACTCCTCCTAAACAACTTGCATATGAACGTTTAGACTTAGGCATTTTTCACCAAAATACCTATACATCAGTGCGTTGTCCACAACTCCTCCTAAACGACTTGCAGGATTTCAATGAAACTTTGTGGAGTTTAGAATATATAATGGAGATGTGCATATTTGTCAGGAATTTTATTTTGGACAATTTTGTACCAGATATGAACGTTTTGGACTTGGGCATTTTTCACCAAAATACCTAGCATCAGTGCGTTGTCCGCAACTCCTCCAAACGACTTGCAGGATTGTATGAAACTTTGTGGAGTTTTAGAATATAAATGGAGATGTGCATATTGTCAGGAATTTTGTTTTGGACAATTTTTGTACAAGATATGAACGTTTGGACTTAGCATTTTTCACCAAAAACCTATGCATCAGTGCGTTGTCCGCAACTCCTCCTAAACGACTTGCAGGATTTCATGAACTTTGTGGATGTGTTAGATTATAATGGAGATGTGCATATTGTCAGGAATTTTATTTTGGACAATTTTTGTACAAAATATGAACGTTTGGACTTAGGCATTTTCAACAATGTATGCATTAGTGTATCCTCCACAACTTCCTCCTAAAGAATTATATACTATATTACCCATTGATTAGACAACTTCTGTTAATCTGAGAAAATCTGTTGTGTAATTATGTAGTGTGTCCCGCGGGGGGTATTAGTCCCGATAGGACAGTTCTAGTTTTTTTTAATCTGTGATACTTATTGCAGATGGTAGCTCACTTTAATATTCATCTACCATTCTGCATAATGAATTATTGTTACAAAATAAATAAAGTTAAGATTTATCCTGATTATTTATTGTCTGTAATGGAATATTTATTAGACTTCATTACAAATCTACCTCGTAGCTTTGCTACGTTGCCCTAGGGGAATATGAATTTTCTAGGCTGAATAAATCTTCATGTCCCCCTCACTGCCGTGCAATAAATGTATAAAGATCTGCAACACTCATGTCTGCGTAGTCCTCATGAAGTTTGTTGGTGTGAAGCGTTGCAGGTCATACCTTGATGGTTTTTTTTAAACTGAAATATATTGATTTTCTGAAATGGCATCACAGTGTATATGTGAATTATTTCAAAATGCATAGAAACACATCGCAGTTTGTTACAAAATTTTTTTAATTTGTATACCTGAACGAGTTTGCTCCTACAGTGATGCTTAATTACATGATGTACCAACACATACCGGGGTATGAATGATGAATTTCTTATTAAATAAGTACATTGTATATATAGCTAGCAATGATCTTGACAATGAATCTTTAATTTATTATGGTCCATTTTCTTAGAACTGACCAAAATTTGTTGTTGTTTTTTTTTTTATAATGGTTTCAAAACATGCACATGGGTGTCATCTATCGATCACAATGAAATTGAAATATATTCAACTTGATTTTAATGATGCAAATACAAATATAATTTTATGCTTTAATTGAGGCTGTGAAAGCTGACGTCCTGTGTTTAAATAATCACATTGTTTAATTCTAGCTGCTGGTATCCCTGACTTCAGATCCCCAGAGACAGGGCTATACCACAACTTAGAGAAGTACAATCTACCAAACCCACAGGCCATATTTACACTGGACTATTTTCTGGTGATTGCGACTTTAAACTCCTTACATTTTTATGATAAAACTTGTCCACCATAAACACATTGATACTTTTAATTATGTTTAGAGTTTTTGTCCATGAGGCACAGATTTTAATTTTGAGCAAATGTTGCCATAACAACTATAAGTATTCAACAAAAGGCTTCAATTTTGTTTTAAAGGCTTATTTTTCATGTGGGAGATATTTGAGAAGTGCTATTAACTGAAAAGTCGTATCATTAATCTCATTATTTGGACACTTGAACTAGGAATTACAAGATTTGTATAAAAATTTCCTGATGATTTGTAGATTCATGGTTGATTGATTGATTATTTGTTTGTTTATTCGTTCCGTTGAGAATATTTCGCTCATATTGAGACGTCACCATTGCTGATGAAGGGCTGCAAATTTAGACCTATTGCATCTGAGCACTTATGGCTATTAGTAGTGAGGGTTCTTTTGCATGCCACACCTTCTGCGACATGGTACTTCTGTTTTTAAGGTCACATCCAAAAGACTCGTGATTCTCAGCCAATAAGTCATCAAAGTATAAGCTATGACTTATGGGTTGTGACTTGTGGGCCATGACTTATGGGTTGTGACTTGTGAGCTATGACTTGTGAGCCATGGCTTGTGAGCTATGACTTGTTAGCCATAACTTATTGACTGTGACTTGTGGGCTATGATTTATGGGATGTGGCTCATGAGCTGTGACTTATGAGTCGTGACTTATGGGCTATGATCTTTGAGCTATTGTTTATGGACTGACTTATTGGCTGCGACTTGTGGGCTATGATTTTTTGCAATGATTTATGGGCTGTGACTTATGGGATATGACTTATGGACTTGCTTATAACTTGTAGGCTGGACTTATGAGTTAATATGACCACAATTTAGAGTCCATAATTCATATCATTCACATCCCTGACAGAATCAGGTGACTCGGATGATTACCTAGCCTGTGGGTTTCTTCCTTCATACAGACATCAATAATTTCTATTTATGGTCAAACTTTTGTAGGAAAATCCGGAACCCTTTTGTATGTTAGCAAGAGAACTGTGGCCTGGAACTTTTAAGGTGAGAATTAATAATCTCAGGTAATTCAATTTGGAAAATTAGTTTCAAACAAAACAAGTATTAGAAATTAGCCATGTGACTTTCTTTTTCAGCCGACGCCGTGTCATTACTTTATTAAAATGCTGGATGAACGTGGACTCTTAAAACGACACTACACACAGGTAAAGAAACATACACACATTGGATATTTTGTAATCATACAGAGAAATTCATGAATACAATATTTTTATTTTCCATAAGATTGGGCCCACATGGGGCATGACAAGAGCATATTACAAATATGACATAACATAAAGTAACAATAACAACTAATTTCAACAAGTGTATGCAATATAGATATTTTTGTTACATCTGAGTTGCATATTTGTTTCACAGATTTGTGTGTTATTTTGTAAAATGCTAGTTAATCAAAATAGATAGCAAAAAATCAACATGAGTTTTAAGGTTTATGAATCCCCACTTTGGTCCAACCCAAGGTTGAAGTCATGACCTTCAGAATCAGGTCCAAGTCAGTATCTGAATATTACAATGAAATGATTGTGAAGTCATTCATTCCAAAATGAAATTGTTATTCATTATTGCTTCATCAAATTTCAAGTGTCTGCAAATCAAGAGAGTCAGTTCAAAAGTAATGAACATTTTACAGGTGATTGAAATTTTGACTTAAGTCTAAGTTTGCTTCATGATCCTTGGGCCAGATCTGCTGGCAGGGTGTGATCTAGTTTGTGAAGCAGTCTAGCATGTTGGTTACACGTTGATAGTAGATTTGGTTCGTGAAGTTTTGTATGTCTGTCAGCTAGTAGGCTAAGCGTTGTCCAATCAATATCTCAGGAACCCTTTGTTCGGTAGACTATAAACTTGATACTCTGGTATATCCTAAAGAGTAGATGCAAGATCAAAAGGTCAAAAGTCAAACTATTATAGATTTAAGATAATATTGTCAGCTCTTTTAGATTTCAGACATTGAACTTGGAAACACTAGTTCTCAAATGATGGGTTAATTTTAAGTGTCTGTTCAGTATCTTAAGAAATCAAACTGAGTAGATCTATTGTTGTTGCTGTAGATGATACATACTTTTCACTGTCACTACAGAAATTCTAAATCTGAAGTTGATCATTGTCAGTATTGCCACACGGGAGACTTACATGTATTTCTAATACAAGTCTTGTTAACTTCCAGAACATTGACACTTTAGAGAGTATAGCTGGCCTGGATGAGGAGAAGCTTGTGGAAGCTCATGGTTCATTTAGTAAAGGTCACTGTGGAAAATGTCGGGAATGCTACACACAGGACTGGTTAAAGGGTGAGTGTAGACCGTTGAGGGCCCTATGAAGCAGATATTCAGGATTTATAGGTACTGTGTAGCTTTGTTTAAATAGTATTGACCAAATTACCAACTAAAGTGAGGTCCAATTTTGAAAGAAAAGTCTTATTTTAATTTGATAAAAAACATATTACTTTCGGTAGCCCATTGTTTACATACAACTTCTGTTGATCTCAGGGCACCACAAATTACATGATGTACTATTTCAATTTCCACAGAACACATCCTATACTGTGATGTTTTCAAAGTCATGGTATCAATTTTAAGGAAAAGTGGGCAAATATTTTGAAATGCTAACTTTGAAAAATCAATTTCCAGTGCCAAATATTATACACATACGAAATATGATACAGTGCATGCTAAATATAATGCAATTACAGTAAGTATTTTAAATATGTTATATTGTTAATTGTTTTTGTGTCCAGGAAAAATCTTAGGCAAAGAACTTGAAATTCCAAAGTGTGAGAAGGAAGACTGTGATGGAGTAGTAAAACCAGGTGAGCGTTATCAGGTAGTGTTTGTAACGGACTTAAATTTCTTAAGTTTAATATGATACAGTTGAACCTCGGTATCTCGAACACTGGTATCTCGAATACCATGGATATGTCGAATTAATTTGGAAATTCCAACCACTACTCCTTTAAGTATTTTACCCTCAATATCGAGAGTCCTCGGATGCCTCGAATATTTTCTCAGTCCCATTGAGTTAGAAATGACTGTATTTTTAAAACCCTTTTTAACAGAATAAGATCTGATAATAGTTATTTTTTTTATTTTGAAGATATTGTTTTCTTCGGGGAGAGACTGCCAGTCAGATTTGCTCATTGCGTTTCACAGGTAAAACTTTTAATTGTAATGGGAAAAATTAAGATCTACTTTTTATGCCCCTCTTTGAAAAAGAGGGGGCATATGTGTTTGCACTGTCGGTATGCCGTGTTCGGTCGGTCGTGTAAGACACATATGTTGTCTGCCTCAATATTACTTTGACCCCTTTGCTTGATATCAGACCAAACTGGTACAGGGGTTGTCCCTTAGAGAGTAGATGAATCCCTATTGATTTCAGGTTCAAGTCAAGAGGTCAGGTGTGTAGACTGTCAGTCTTAGACCATGTGTATGTCCTTGCTCAAGTATCTTTTGCCCTTGCTTAGGGATATAAACATTAATCTTGGTTACAGGGTGGTTAGCCCTTAGACGAGTAGGATGATCCCTTAATGATATTTCAGGGGTTCTACATGGGTCAAAAGGTCAAGAAGTCGAGTGTGTAGAGAACTGTCGGCATCTGATAACTATGGTGTTTTGTCCGCTAATATCTTTTGACCACTTTGCTTGATATCAACCAAACTTGGTACAGGGGTTGCCAGAGAGAGTAGACATGATCCCTATTGAATTTCAGGTCACATGGTCTACCGGTCAAGTGGTCAGTCTGTAGACTATGTGCTGTTCCACTCAATATCATTTTGGACCTCTTTGCCTTAAAGCATCAACTCAAACTTGGTACAGGCGTTGCCGCTAGAGAGTAGATGATCCCTATTGAATTTTCAGGTCATCATGGTCGAAGGTCAAGGTCAAGTTGGTCAGTTCTGTAGACTATGTGCTGTCTGCTCAATATCTTTTGACCTCTTTGCTTGACATATCATCAAACTTGGTACAGTGGTGCCCTAGAGAGTAGATTGATCCTATCTGATTTCAGTCACATTGGTCCAAGGTCAAGTGGTCAGTCTGTAGACTTTCGGTACTGCTATGACCATGTTGTCCGTGCTCAAATATCTTTGACCCCTTCGCTGATATGCAACAAACTTGGTACAGGGGTTGCCTAGGATTAGATGATCCCTATTGATTTCAGGTCACATTGGTCAAAGCGTGAAGGTCAAGTGGTCAGTCTTAGACTATGTTGCTGTCCGCTCAATATCTTTGACCCCTTTGCTCTGATAATCAAACCAACTTTGCGCATAGGGTTGTCCTAAGATATAAATGATCCCTGTTGATTTAAGGCTCACAAGGTTCAGGGTCAAATCACTGGTTTGACCCATGTGTCTGTCCTGCTCAGAAATCTCTTTGACCCCTTTGCTAATAACCACTAAACTGGGTACAGGTGTTTCCTTAGAGAGTCAATGATATCCCTAATAATTTTTGCGGTCACATTGGCCAAAGAATCAAGGTCAATCTGATTGGCCTATATTCCAAACTGCTGAAGATTTGTCCATATCTGTTGTTATTTTGTTCAACTTGCAATCTAAATCATGCATGATGTATTTACCAACTTATTTGTTTTATGATTAGTTTTGCCTTGTAACTAAAGCAGCCCAATTTCATAATTACCTTTAACAGAAATAGCATTTTTGAATTATTGCACCGATGGGGGGCATTTATGGTTTCTCAAACATTTCTTGTTTTGTATAAACCTAAGTCTTTTAGAGAGCCTTCTCACATGCTTAGTATAAATCACCACTACACATGAACTTTCTGTGTAGATTTATAACATAAATTACACTAGAAATAGTCACATGACATCCCTGATCTCTCTCATTGTAGGATTTTAACACATGTGACCTTCTGATCATTATGGGCACGTCTCTAACTGTGCAGCCGTTTGCTTCACTTACAAGCAGGTGAGTGCAGTTTACTTTTAAGAGCCATTCTCTGTAACCACTTAAAAAAAATGTGGCACGCATAGTCACTGATTTTCATGAAACGTGCATGAATGAGACATCTACAAAACATATAAAAAAAAATATGCTTAAAAATTAGATGCTCATCATTTTCAGGTTTAGAGCTAACTTTACTTTAAGTGTTTAGGCTGGTATTTTTGAAGTATTATTTTTTGTTTTCAGAGTTCCAGAGGAGACGCCTAGACTGTATATTAACTTAGAGAAGACAGGAACAGGACCGGTAAGTCTCCTGGGGTGGGGGGTGACCGGTAAGTCTCCTGGGGTGGGGGGTGACTGATAAGTTCTGGGGTGGGAGGTCACCGGTAAGTTCTGGGGTGGGAGGTCACCGGTAAGTCATAGGTTGGGAGGTGACCAGTGAGTCCTGGGGTGGGGGGTGACCGGTAAGTCCTGGGGTGGGAGACAGGAACTGAACCGGTAAGTCCTGGGGTGGGAGGTCACAGACTCACCGGTAAGTCCTGGGGTGGGAGGTGACTGGCAAGTCCTGGGGTGGGAGGTGACCGGTAAGTCCTGGGGTGGGAGGTGACTGGTAAGTCCTGGGGTGGGGGGTATTACTTTCTGTTCATCCCCTCGCAGCTAATTGCTGCCGTTTGTCCGTACAGCTGTGTAGTGTCTGGAACCTTGTGAACATCAGAGAATGATCAAACCTTCCACAAATGTTGCTAATGGAGAGAGGATGAACCCTATTGATTTTCAAGGTCACTGTTGACTCTTGCCTAAATTCTTGTGAACAAATTAGAAGACACAGCATTCGAACCTTCCACAAATGTTGCCCATGGAATGAGGATGAACCCTATTGATTTTCAAGGTCAATGTCACTATTGATGCCTAAAATTCTTGTGAACAAGATAGAAGACACAGCATTGAAAATGTTGCCATGGAGAGTGGATGAACGCCAATTGTTTTCAAAGGGTTCAAAGGTCAAAGGTCACTATTGACTTAAATTCATATGAATAAGATAGAAGACACAGTGTACAATTGGAAAATCATCAAATCTTCCACAGAAGATTAACCCTTAAGTTTTGATTTTTAAGGTCAAGGGTCAAAGGCCAAGGTTGCTATTGACTATTGTTTATAAATCTTGTGTTGCGTGGGGATGCTATGCTTGCGTTGCCTTATTTTTCAAACAAATGCAGCAACATTTTATTACTTTGATAGTATCTAACTATTCTTACCCTGTATGTTATAACTGGTAAAGCATGGAATAACAAAAGGGGTATTAATTGGGAGCCACATATAACAGCCATTTGGCTTTTTTGACAGTCCTTGTTGGAGCAGCATGGGCGTAGGAGCCGGGGGGGCATGG
>CAJDSM010000085.1:3270-18830 GCA_903981925.1 Ostrea lurida
ATAAATTGGGAAATTGTAGTGTTTTGAAATATATTTTTACTTCCATATTGACAAGTTCGAATTCCGTGCCATTTTATCTCGTGGGGATCCGGGTTAGAATTGTTCTTCAGTACCCCTTGCTGAGGTGAGAACCTCGTAAGTTGTTAGAACTTGTGTTCGAACCTTTTGTATATGTAAGTATATATACAATAAAATATGTTCAAACAAAAACACCCTTGCTAGTCGTAAAAGGCGACTAAATGGGGGCAGTTCTTCTGATGAGACCGTAAAATCCGAGGCCCGTGTCACNCAATAAAATATGTTGAAACAAAAAAAAAACTTGCTAGTCGTATGAGACCGTAAAATCCGAGGCCCGTGTCACATCAGGTGTGGCACGATAAAGATTCCTTCCTACTCAAAGGTTGTTAGCGCCGGGCACAGGCCTTCATTTTGCAGCCCTTCACCAGTAATGGTGACGTCTCCATATTTAAGTGAAAGATTCTCGAGAGGGACGTTAAACAATATATAACCAACCAACCGTGCCATTTTTATATGACGTCACAAGAGACATTTCGTCTCTTCCACATTCTTGCATTCCAAAGCCTTGGTCTCCGGTTTTCCTCTGCCTATAGGGTACATGTAACCACAGACCGAATTTTTGGAATTCAAACATGTGGGGACATACAAAAATTTACACACAAACAATAAGAAAGAACCCCTTTTAGAACGAGCGACATACTTCATTTTTCTGCGACTGATTTACATGTATCTTTAATTGATGCATGTGTAGTTGTAGTATCCATGAAAAGTATTACCCATTGCGCTCTATGTTAGAGGAAAGGAAAACAAAAATACCCCCACAAAATCTATTTTTATATTTGCGATGCCATTTCTTAGAATCACCAGGATTTTCTATAAATAACATATATCAAAGTTATTTACTGCAAACACTACCTCAAAATTTAGTAATATAAAATTTAACGTCATATTGTGTGGCCGGAGATGGTCACTACCAAGCATATATAGTCCTCTCTAGAGATACAGTACTCCGCGGTATGCCTACACTAACGTGTATCTACCATCATGGCGAGTNGTCCTCTCTAGAGGTGCGGTATGCCCACACTAACGTGTATCTACCATCATGGCGAGTTACCTGGGAATCCTTGTTAAAAGTACGCGGCATCCCATTGTAATGTCTATCTAATTTACGTGTCAAGATTTTTATTTTTGGATAAAGAAGCAAGAGATAAGATATGAAACGCGATACAGGAATTGGGCTTCTTTCCCATGCAATATTAAATTGGACATCGCGATAAATTTTAATCATCAAATTATCCCCGTCAGAGTGAAAAAGGATCGTTAATCATAATTTGACAGAACTTTGGGCAGAGAAAATCCACTATGAGAACTGATATACTTAATTTTTCAAATGAGCCGTAAAATCTGCCCAGGATCTGGTTATAATGGCGTGGTAAGAACAAGCTCTATGCTTAATATATACTAATAAACCCGAACGCGAGTCTGTTACATGTGTGTTTCAGGTGATGGATGAAATCGAGTTTTCGTGTACAACTCCGTAAGCATGCAAAACATCACGAAGCAAGAATCAAGCATCAGGCTGTATTTTTTAGATATTGACTCCAAAAAATGGACTTGGTGTATCAGTGATTTTTTTCCCCCCAAAGTTGTCCATGCATTCAAAATCAAAAAGGAAAACACTTCTCTAATTCTATTGTGCAACTTTTGCTTTTAATTTAATATTAACATAAGTAATTAATTTTTAATGGACTAGTAATTTAAAATAAACAAATCACACACAGTGAAATGTTTCCCCCATTATATAAAGTGGAAATAAATCTCGATCTCGTTAATTGATCCACAGATACATTTTCCTATTTATGGGTTCTCTAAATCCTCTTACAGAAAAATCATAAATTAAAGTATTATATTAAATGATCGCCCCATTACGGCGTCTTCAGCAGCTGGCCCTGTTATTGTTCAGCTAACAGGTTCCATTTTCCATGTTGAAGTATCTTTTGATCTGCCTTATCAAAATGTTTCCAGGTTATTTATGGTCTCTTTAAATGAGATTTTAAATTCAAAATAATGAAATCTTACCAGTCTAAAAATTACATAAGCTAAATCATATTCTACTGGAAGAAAGGCATGAACCAATATGTATGAGGTTTTTGAATATCCTTGAACGGGTGCCTATAATTAAAGAATCGTTTCGTCCGTATATCACAAGGCTTGTTACGAGAGGGGTGGGTCCTTACTATTCTCTCACACGTTTATATTCTAGCAGCAATGCCCATTATTTACAGGGAGAGAAATCTTTACACACAACATGACATTTCCCAGTGGGACTCCGAAGACATTCCCCTTATTCTTGCCTTTCCCTTATTATCTTTCAAAAGTTGTGCATATACAGTCAACATTCAGACTGAAAACCATTGTTAATTAAATTCATATAGCATTAGAGCCCTCCCCCCCCCCTTCCTCTTTACACCAGATGTTTAACAACACTTAATGAAGTCAACAATGCAACATATCCTAGAAATGTTCTATGATATAATTATTTTTGGCATTTAAATTCCCAACTTTTGTATAATCATATTCTCAGACCTTTCCTCTGGCTCTATTTAATTAACTTCTATAGGCACATGACATTGTAGTACATAGCCTTTCGCTCATTGAGTGTAAAGTTCGGGTTTGAATCTTATAAAATGCACACCATAGTATTACATGTACTATACTTTTGAAAAAGCCCATTAATACAACAAGAAACGAAAGTAAAATCTTATTAGTCATTGGTTGGTTGTTCGTTTAACGCCCCAGCTAGAATTTGTCACTCATATTGTGACGTCACCATCTGTATGTGAAACACCACATTCATATTGAGACGTCACCATCTGTATGTGAAACACCACACTCATATTGAGACGTCACCATCTGTATGTGAACACCACACTCATATTGAGACGTCACCATCTGTATGTGAAACACCACACTCATATTGAGACGTCCACATCTGTATGTGAAACCCACACTCATATTGAGACGTCACCATCTGTATGTGAAACACCACACTCATATGTGAAACAACCTCATATTAGCGCTCGAGGGCCGTAGCTGAGAGGTTTTTTTTGTATCGTGCCAACGACTGCCGCAAACGGGATTTCCGTTTTGAAGATCATATCCGAAAGACCCATGATTCTCAATCTGGCGAAGCAATGACTACCTATATTTGATGCGGCCATGGGGCTTGAACTCACGACCTCCAGGTTACGAAGTGAACGCAGTATGACTAAAAAACCCCAAAAAAACAAACAAACAACTTGGAAATAAGTATAACAATCTCCAATTCCCAGAAGCTGTGAGACATGTTTCCAACAGCATGTGCTTCTATTCAATGCCCGTTGACTGATTGAAGGTTCCATCGAGGTCAAACTGGCTTTGATTTCTTATCCAATATTTTAGTCCAGTTTCGAACCCGTCTGTGACAACTGACTCAGCTGCAATACTGTAGCTCCTCATCTATGAAAATCGGACCAGAGCAAAGTTTCCAAGACATTGAAACATTTTTAAGTAGTCTAAGGCACAATTCATACCTTAAATCTATGTAAACATCGATGGAGGGGTTGAATCACTTTTTCTTCATGAAGGTACATACTGAAGCAAAATGATTGAAAATGAAAGTAGAAGTAAAACAAGCTTTTAGAGGTCTTTCATAGCTGTGTTTAAAGAAAAGATTGAGTCTTAAAACATAAATACTAGTAATCGTTCTATTTTATTGTTTAAATATTACTTTCATCTAGTTATATAAGGCTACAGCACTGTAGTAAAGACAGTTAACTTCTGTTTTTAAGATTCATGAAATGAAGACAAACATACATGATACTGACATATTGCAGAGAGCTAGAAACTGGATTACAACATTAGAAGAAATTAAACTAGCTTGACTCTGGCAGAATCTTAAGTCGATACACAATTCTAAATAGAGTTGTGGGTGTTTTAATGGGCTAGTCTGACAATCGAATTATAGGTCGCCGGTTCAAATTCCAGAGTGGTTACTGGAGGGATTGCATTGGACCTCCGTCCACCCTGCTATAAATGGGTACAAGCAATGACTGATTCAGCGGTAGACTGGAGTTTAAAACAGCGCCAGTCCAAAACTCATTCAATTAGCACCACGGAAACCAGAAATAGCGCCACTAGGATTAAAGTATACGACAGTGCTATTACTATCACCACGCAATATAGATATGCCTGTCTTATTTGCCTGCGCATATGCGTGTACTTCTTTGCATTTTTTGAAATTAAATTACCAACCAAAAGATATTGATAATGACGCACGTTTGACAGTCATTAACCGTTTCCTGATACATCATGAGATGGAAACAATACATCGGTTGAGTTCAAGAATGCATCTCATTTATCAAGACTCATCACTGATAACCTTCCGCGTTCAGGAGACGGGGAAAAGTGCGCTGTTCTGTTTGTAAATTTAAAATAAATTCAGATCTAAATATCTTTAAAAATACAGATGCCTCAACTTTTACAACCGTTCTGCACCATTAACAGAATCGTATAATTGAATCAGAAGATGTTCCGATATGGAGCGATATTCAGGGAATATGTCGGGTAACTTTGCCGCCATTTTATCACAACTTTGAAACTTGTGACTGATAATGAATATTCTTCATCATGTTAAGCTGAGTTACGATCCCTAACAGAGTGTATCTTAATTGATGCTTGAGATTGACTATAATTATAAAAGTTTATCAAGTTTTATGAAAAATAATCCGTCGTGTATTTCAAAATCAGGATGATAGGCTGACTTGTAACACGATTTCCGTGCACAACACGTCGATTATCATGTAATTAGACCAGAACTCACGGGAAAACACATTCATTTGTAGATAAGAAAACATGGATTTACAATAATCGGATAGGAATAGTGTATATTTTTTTCAGTTTTACAGAACAAGTACTCGTATATTTGGATTAGATCTTGACATTAACGGCAAACTAACTACTCAACTTTATGACAAACGGGTCGATTTCAGCTTCTCCATCGTCAACTTCCCATATTTATGTCGCAATATTCCATCATCACCTGCATATGGTGTGTATGTCTCTCAGCTTATTCGATACGCAAGAGCTTGTTCTGCGTATGACCAGTTTTTGAATCGAGGCAAGCTACTTACAGACAAGTTGTTGTTGCAGGGGTTTCAACAGTCACGTTTAAAGGCAGCATTTTGTAAATTCTATGGTCGTTATAACAAGTTAGTTTACCAATATGACCTATCATTGAGTCAAATGCTGTCTGATGTGTTTCATAGCCATAGTTAAGCCGTTGTTCACACACTGATTTGACTACGGACTGTTCCGTTTACCTGATCAAGACTATGGGCTCACGGCGGGTGTGACCGGTCAACAGGGGATGCTTACTCCTCCTAGGCACCTGATCCCACCTCTGGTGTGTCCAGGGGTCCGTGATTGCCCAACTCTTGTTTTTGTATTCTATTTAGGACTTACGAGATTGATCACTGTTCGTTATCTTTGCCTTTACATCTTGAAGTTGATCGAGATTGTCTTGTCATGTAATTACCTACATGTATTAATTGTCTAGGTTTTCCAAAGTCTTGGGTCTTTCAGGCGACACCTTAGATACCATGGTTACAATACTCCAGCCCACTTGAGATTCAGCGGCAGCACTTCCATCCTATGTTATCATGTTTATAATTTCAATACATCTTATTTTCATTTTATATTTTATCACTGTCTATGGAAGCAAACATGAGAAGATCGGGAGATGATGAGGTGAAGACAGTCGGAATGACGTGAGCACAGCTGAGGAGGACAGCCCAGAACCGGTGCGATGGCGAAGTTGTGTTGCGGTCCTTTGCTCCCCGAGGAGTTTGCAGCAATAAGTCAAGTAAGTATATGGAAGCAGGACGTTCACCGAGACTTTTACTTGTAGCCTCAGATCAGTGCCCGTCTTTTAATTGACAACGTTCATTAACTAATGAAATTGCTTGATTAGTATATGGTATGGTATACACTGAACGAATTGCATACACATTTGCACGAACAGATGTTTTGTCAAAATTTACGTCATCACCCGGTTTCATATTTTATGAATTACTTTACAAACTAGTATTGTAGATTACTAGTATTGTAGATTCTTGCGTTGTAGAATTTTTAATATATGGCATTGCTGATTTCAAAGCATTGTACTCCATTGCGTGGTGTTTTGGATTTCAAAGTACATTAAATTGCTTAAATTTCTAAGTATCGTGTTGTAGATTCCAAAGACATGGACGTAGGACTGTTTTTGAAGGGGGGGGGGCAAACTTCTAAACAAACAAACAAAAAGTGGAAAAAACACTGTTCTGTAATGTCTAGACTAGTAATTCATTATAGCTTGAAAAATACTTGACAATAAGTAAGTACTTTCAAAAGTGGGGAGGCGTATGCCCCCCGACTCCTACGCCCATGAAAGGATGGTGTTTAAAAAGTATGGTGATTTAGACTTCAAAAGATGGTTTTGTAGACTTAAAATGATTTTAAATGTTATATGATGGTGTTGCAGATTTCAAAACATGGTGTTGCAAGTCCCAAAGTATAGTGCTGTAGACTTCAAGGTATGTTGCTTGGATTTTCAAAGTATGACGTAGATAACATTATGTTGCAGATCACAGCAGTATAGCGTTCATGACATACATTGATATAAAGACAGTGATCAACCTCGTACGTCCCAAATAGAATACAAAACAAGAGTTGGACATACCAGAGATGGAATCAGGTGCCAAGGAGGAGTAAGCATCTCCTGTCGACCGGTCACACCCGCCGTGAGCCCATTGTCTTGATCAGGTCAGTGTATGAAAAACGCCTAAACAATTGCTATGGAACACATCAGACAGCATTTGACCCAATTACATGCCATACTGGCAAACAGATCGTTATAACAACCATATAATTTACGAAATGCTGGCCTTTAAAGGTGACTGTTGATATCCCTGCAACAACAATTGTTGTAAGTAGCCTGCTCGATTCAAAACTGATTCAAAATCTGTTCATACGCAGAACAAGCTCTTATGTATGAATAAGCTGATAGACATACTGTACATACCATATGCAGGTGATAATGGAATATTGCTACAGAAATATGGGAAGTTGACATGGAAAAGCTGAAATCGTCCCGTTTCTCATAAAGTTGATTTGTTAGTTTGCCGTGAATGTCTATGTTGATAAATATATAAAACCGCATACAATGAAAATGAAATGTGCGTTTCAATGAGGTTGGATAAAAAATGTTTGCATGTTATTATTACACATTAAATGTAGAATTATGTGTTTATTGTCAAATTCGAGAATCTTTCTGTGTCTGGTTCTCTGTGTCTTTCTGTCCGTCTGTCTGTCTCTCTCTCTCTCTCCATACATATAAAGTAGTCACAATTTTCCTTAAAAGGAAAAGAAATTATACTAATACAACGTTTGGAAAAGCTTGCAAAATTGGAAATATTCACGTACTTGTAGCTACTTGAAAAAAAAACCCCACAACAACAACAACAAACCCAATTGATGGAAGCGTTAAACAATTGTTTCGGAGAACAAGGGCAATCTTTTTTTTTTTTTTTTTTTTTGATGCCTCAAAATATTTTTTAAAACTAATTGGTTCTTAGGGATTGGTAAAATTACTTTGACAGATTGAGAGCTGAATAAAAGCACAAATACAGTCCAAAATGCTAATTTGAAGTTTATGAGATGAGAATATAATACATGGCTTCTTTTCTTTTTGTTTTTCTGAATCCTCATTACCATATTATGATGAAGCGAGGTCCTGCATCATTTATGCCTTATAATTTTCAAATTTAACGGATGTGTAAAGGTCAAATTTTCAAAGTGTATGGATGCGCTTCCTCCTGAACAACCTTCCCTCATAACTATAAACAAATTAGGAATAGGTTAAGGGCGGCTCGGAACTTCTCTGTATTTTGTTTATGATCATGTTCCGCGCAGATGAAATCTTTCATCCAATTTTTTTTGAAGATTGCATGAAATTAATACATCTTGTTATATCATCCCTTCATAACCAAGAGGTGATTGATTGCATCAGCACTGGATGAAAATGACAGATTTCTGAACACACGTGCATACTCATATATCTTTAGGTTTGTTGCATAACAAATGTATTTTCTTTTTAAATCTCTTTTAATATGCGAAAAAGATCGTTTCACGATATTTCATATTTTAATCGCCCATATTATTGTTGTAATATATCTTGAACACTTGAATTGGTTTCAAGGATGAAAACGTCTATTAGTATCATATCAGGTTTCTCAACAAAACACGATGTTTTTACAATTAGCTATCTGTATTTGAATTTTATGTACTTTAATAATCTTGGGATGAAAAGAGTTTGCAAACTTCTGTCATAAATAATATCAAAAATTTGCACAATAAATGTGGAAGGTTTTGAAGCTTTATCCGTCATTAATGTTAGAGAGGTAACTATATATTCGTTTCTTATATTTCAGTTGCACATTAAAAGTAATAAAATTCCAAGCTGAAACATATCCCTTTTATATGATTTCGTTTCAAATTCAATTTTTTCATCTTCATTTCAAAATTTACATTTAAAAGTCGTATGATGATGCGAAATCCATCTTCATGGGTTTTTTTCTTTTCTTCAAAGATATTCAGCTATTAAGGATAAACAGTAAAAACGTTCTGGAATAACGCATAAGTTGTATATATATCTTACAAATTATATATATAATATATATCTTATTGTAACGTTCAATAAGAGGTTAACTGGTTAGTGTCCTGTATCAATGATGATCTCATGTTGTTGAAACAGCAAGGGGGGAAAAAAGAAGAAAAAAAGGATATATAAATAAAAAAAATGGATCACTGCTCTTCATTTTCAGAATATGAATGGAATAGTGATTTTGAAAGAATCGAAGATACATACTGGTATTCTGACTTATAATTTCAAAACATATTACACACCTATTTTACCCAGATTTTAATTGTATATTGATTGTATGTGTACATGTTTAAGTATGATCTCTTTAACAGGAAAGAAAAATAAATTAATTAAATGAATAAGGAGTTAAATGGAGATCTCTCTCTAAAAAAAGTATTTCCAAAAAGACCTGCAAATACTGAGCATCATTGTTTAGACTTAAAATCGGTAATATTTTCCCATTGTCCCTTATCTTCTCTCAATAAACCTGCAGTTCCGGTCGCCTGCTATCGTGCCCACAAATCATACAGAACATCATTTTATCTGAAGTATAAAATTCTAGAAATGTATCCAGAAGTTTAAGCAATGCACGGTTCAACTGAGATAATTACAAATTATCCTGCCCAAGAACTAACTGAAGCAAGCGCATCCCTCTCTGATAACTCTTATCTCTAAATCATTAGAGAAAAATAAAATTGTCGTCATATTGAAATTCAAAGTCAAAGACGCAGAAGATTGCTGTTTAATCGTATTTGTTGGCGATAGTTTTATCTCTCAAATTGTCTAATTTATCCTCCAAATCCGGGGTATTGTTTTTAAGGAGGTCAAGAGGTCGCGAAACTGACTTCTGTAATAAATTCATGTCACGCTTTTTATATATAATTTCTGCAAAGAGAAGGAAAGAAATTTCTATAAAAACCTTCTCAATTCTTAGTTTAGATAACGACATAATTAATACATCACACGATACCATGTGTTTAGATTCGCTTTTTCTGTGAGTAAAGAATTGGAAATGTCACTCGGGATGTGTCTGTTCAGAGGAAATGCGTACGGTATATATTCTAGTCGTGTGACTGAATATTCTGCCCGACTTTAGATACGGACAGTCTATTTAATCAATTTGTATTTTCACTAATTGTTGATATGAAGATGAATTATAACCCATTAAAATGTCATATTTGGACGGATCGCAGAAAAATATTGTTTCAATGAAATAGTAATAGACAAGCGTAATAAATTATCATAGCGGCTCATCTTGTAATAAAATATGATGAATTGTAGAGTTATTGATTTATGAAATAATGCGATGTTATGAATTTATCTTCATAAAATGTTATGGCGAATAACATAAAACCAATATGAGGAAGTACTAGAAATAACCATACAGTGCAAAAAATAAAATACCTGGCAAAAATTAAGAAATATTGAACGGACACCTGTTTTTTTACCTATATAGATACAAACATTTGAGTCCCTACCAGTAGATTGATGCCAGAGACCTCAATGTAAACCAGTCTTAGGAATGGCTACATGTATCTTGAATTTTGCATTGGCTAAATTTTCAGTGTTTTTGGTGTTTTTGTCAAACATCAATCAAGGCCATACAATAAGAACAGGAAGTGGGGTTTCAAGAGCTCAGAAATGCCAGATTGATTGCATCTTATTAAATACATTGTACGCAGAGAAAATAAATGTGCAGTGAAGAAGTTTATGTTCAATGTATTCATATGTTTGTGCGGGGTGGGTGGCTAATGACCTTGTATAACAACATAGCAGTTAACACGGTGCTTTGCCCCTCCGAATCATGACAGAGCAAAAGACTAACATCTGTGTGTTTACGGATCAGACTCAAGATTAATTACATGTACATGGCGATTAGAAGAATATATTTCACATTAACCTAAAAAAAATAATTGATCAGTTCTGATTGATTATGGGAAATCATAAAAGAATCATCAGTTAAATGACCAAGCCTTTGTCAAAGGCCTTTAAAAGCCACCTCCACTGAAACGAAAACACATTGATTTTTTTGGCTTTGATCTTCACATGTCATAACATCGAGTCATCATATTTATAATCATAGAGAAGGACCACACATGAGTCGTGCCAACAAGACTTTAAATTAAACCATTTAGAGCTAGCCTTACACCTGACTCTTTCTTCATCTGTTCAACGGATGAGTTAATTTGTTTGGAATAATTATTACTTATCTATTTTTTATCTATTTTAAGTTCCTCTAGAATTGCATAGAGTTTTGACAAATAAGCTTTATGACTTTTGCAGATAACGCTACATTAGGGGTATCTTTACGCTTTTTGTCACAAATCTTGAGGCACATCGTTGTCATGTTTATCAAAAACCATCTTTACGACTTCTGTCATCTTTTCTGAAACAATTGTTAAAAAATCTTTCAAAAATCAAAGGTCAACAAAATGCTTAAATCCTGTACGAGGCTCCGCGGTAGGGAAAATACCCGAGAAGACCGCGAGAATTGTTTAATCATTTTTGAAATATGACTGATTTATCGAAATTGGTTGTATATTTCGTCATGAGAGACCTAATTGCCTTGTATCTGTTTCTCATAATCAATGGTTTATCTATGTGCCACGAAATATCAGCTTTTCTAATTAAAGTTTACCAAATGATAAACCCCTTATTTGTGTCGGAGTCACGCGGTGCATCAGGTGCTAATCTTGTTGATTAGGTTGTCCAAAAAATGAATCATTTTGTGTACAATAATTAAATGTCTTTTACAATCGAGTAAGAAAAAACAAAGGGTCGATTTATCTGACAGATTCAAGGTCTTAGTTCCGTCCCGTGCGATTGGCGGTATGGACTATAACGATGCAATTATAAAGATGCCAGAATCCCTGAAAATGTAGCAAAGGTGATGCAGTATATTGTATTCTCTTTCGCAAAAAAAAACCTCATGTGACTATTAATTTCATCTTTTACTTACCTTTAAAGCCATTCCTCCGTGCAATGTACGTGGTCCTTCAATAGTAATGTCAAGGACGCGGTATCCATGTCACCAAAACCTTCTTCCATTGCAGACGACTCTTCGAAGGAATCCAAACCCGATGTTATATTATACATTCTGAGATTTGCAGAAATGATGTTATCAATCTGGCAATGTTCGCCCAAAAAACGTTAATGTGAGCTAAATTCATATCAAATATCAATATACGGTATAACGGGTATTTTCTGCTGGTAGAATGTTTTGCGATTCGATCCCTATAAGGCAGCAAATTATATTCTGCGTTTAAAATTCATATATGATATATTTATCTCACCAAATGAACATACAGATCATGTGTGAGCTAAATTGGTCAATTTGTCTCACCAAATGAACAAACAAATTATACGTGATTTAATGTGAATTGAATTTGTATGCATTACTTGAATATGATGTCATTGCTTCATTAATCTCACGGACAAAATTTGATTAACTGTACCAAATTTAAATCTTCATGCAGGGTCATCAATAGATTTGAGTTGCAAATTCAGGACCGCACCAAGACGAAGTTCATCGTTATAGTACGATATAGAGTTTAGTATCTACTGTGGATAACGGCGCACGCAATATAGAGGAGCCATGTGTAAATTAGAAAAAATCGTTGCTGCATTCAACGTTATCATCAGCCAAAGATTTAGGTTTTCCAGGTACATACTGCATAAAATTGTAATCTTATCTAAATTCGACTCCCCGACTTCTGTTTTTAAACATGACCTTATTAGTTTCTTTAATTATAAATGAAAAGACATACTTTCGTGATTAGAATTAGCGTCAGATCAGTCAAACAAATGTACTCGTATAGGTCTTATGTGGGATGAAAATGAATATTACAGGAAAGCTTTAATTTTTAAACCGAACTTCTTGTTTATGAACGTATCAAAGACCACACAATCTCTTTAAATTGATTATACTTTGGTGTTCATTGTGCATATTTACTGCACAACGCAATTGGCTTACCTGAAACTTGTTTATTACACTATTTTACCCCCCTGGGAACCCATCTTATCTCATCAGACCACAGACTATGGTGTTATGAACTCTTTAACATTTAAAAATGAGAAGATTTTAAAATATGATAATAGATACTATTAACTGTATACACGGACAAATTGTTGATTGCTTTTTTGTTATATGATAGTGTTTGCCAGGTGCGAGGCTTGTATTGGCTGTTTACAGAAATCACCTATTTCTGCATTCTGTCTCTCTACATTTGAACAGATAAGGCGGGTTTTCTTCGCTTTGATCTTGTGAAGCTTGTAATGAAGCCTCACACAATGTAACTACTTAATGAATTTGTCCACACCATAGAATAGGATTCACATCTGAATATTATCTTATTTTTTCTTCTATTGAATGAAGTTGAAACTTTAGGCGCAATCTGAGAAAAACACAACAATATTTTTACGATCAAGATGTTCTAAATTGAAATAATACAAAATTAATTCAATAAACGAAGCACTTTTTATATGTACTGTTTATGTAAATATTATTTTCATATTTGTAAACTGATGAAAGATATAATTTTAAAAATCCAAGCAAATATTTTACATTTCCGAATGCTGACTCAGACACACAGATTGTAATTCGTGTCAGAAGATGTAAGTATTTCCAAAATTTGTCTTTCAATTCTAATTTCAAACTTTAAAAAGTGTTTTGTCTGGTTAACAAGTTGTTGGCGACACCTCTTCCTTGCACGAGCCGTACGGTACATTTTTATCAGAGGTTAATACCATATATATACTAGTAAGCCACGTGACCTCTAGACAGGTCCAAGAAAACAATATCTTACTTAGATGTTTTGAATGAAATTTTCCTTTAGTACATGTCAAGAAAACTTTCAGTGCATTTCGCGGGTGGTTCTTGAATGGCAGATCAACTGTTCTTCTTTAATTTTGCGTGAAGATACAATCCAACGATAAACTTTTAATTTGGTGTATAAAAAGATTTGGGTTATATCTTACCGTTTCCAATTGGTGTCGAAGTATCTCTATATAAAATCGTATCGTCACACAAAAATGCATGTGTCATAGATATTGAGGAGGAAACGGGCATTTTTTATGCAGGCTGTGTGAAGAATTCAGCAATATGAAGATAAGAATTGTAAATTGAATTGAGAATGTTTACTACGGTAAAAACTGTCTGTAGGTTTTATGGAGGACTTTTTGACAGAACATTCATATTTGAGAGAGAGAGAGAGAGAGAGAGAGAGAGAGAGAGAGAGAGAGAGAGAGAGAGAGAGAGAGAGAGAGAGAGAGAGAGAGAGAGAGAGAGAGAGAGAGAGAGAGAGAGAGAGAGAGAGAGAGAGAGAGAGAGAGAGAGAGAGAGAGAGAGAGAGAGAGAGAGAGAGAGAGAGAGAGAGAGAGAGAGAGAGAGAATTATTCTTTTATTCTTTGGCAACTTCTAAAATAATTATCATGATGTATCTCATCTAAAATTCATTAAACACCATGGCATGAAATCAAATTTCAAAAAATAAGTGACGGAAATAGAAATTTTCATCCAATCAAACCTTTTAAATCGTTCCGCCATTCTCCCATCTGGAAGATGTTTGAGGTATTGACGCCTTGTATTACTAAAATTTGCCTATATAAACACGTTTTCTTTTTGATGTGTAAATTTTCCAGGCCGATGAGCTCTTACGAAATCGGGGGATAATGTCTTTTGATGGGGGATGGGGCGCTTTCCTCCGGCGAGAGCCGAGAGAGCAATAGGATGAAGTAACACATTTTAATTGAGGGGGGTCGGAATATATTATCTGAACAACAGGAAGTTTATTTTCTGTCCTGACACAATAATTCAAGTTTGATATTAGAATTTTTAAAGGTGTTTTCCTATTTAGAGGTTGGGGCTAATTCAGATTCAAATTTCAGAATAAATCCCTACTCAGTAAGTGTTTTGAAGAGGATGTCAAAGACAATTTATTAATATCGTCGCTTCTGTAATTATTGGTTCTGAAAGTTTAAAAAGTATCAGGTCTGACATCATTTTGACACATATTTAATCAAAATCAAACGCTAGATTCAAATTCCGGGAACATGCGCATTAGCTGCTTTTATTTTCTGCGCGTGCGTGACCAGATGATATGTACATAAATCTTAAGGGTGCATACATGTAAATGTATATCAAACTGCTATGTCCATATGATATCATACGATTTCTGCCCCTGTCGCGATGGACAAACAGGTTTAGCCAGTCACTATGCATATTCTTTTCGAAAGAATACTGTTATTCTAAGTATTTTCAATTTTCTTCATCTTCATTAAGCTCCGCGTTAGCTCAGGGGATATGATATATACAGCTCCTGGAAAATGAGGAGACATAATTCATGGGAAATGAGGGACACAGCTCGTGGGAAATGAGGGAACATAGCTCATGGAAATGAGGGGGGATGAGGGGACACAGCTCATGGGAATGAAGGAAAACAGCTCATGGGGAATGAGGGGACACATCTCATGAAAAATAAGGGACACAGCTCTTGGGAAATGAGGGACACAGTTCATGGTACACAGCTCGTGGGAAATGAGGGGACACAGCTCGTGGGGAATGAGGGGACACAACTCATGGAAGATGAGGAGACAGCCTATGGGAAATGCAGGACACAGGACATAGGACGTGGGGAATAAGGGGACAGCCCGTGGGAAATGAGGGGACACAGCTCATGGGAAATGAGATAAAATGAGGAGACACCTCATGGGAGATAAGGAGACACAGCTCATGGGAAATGAGATGAAATGAGGAGACACCTCATGGGAGATGAGGAGACACAGCTCGTGGGGAATGAGATGAAATGAGGAGACACCTCATGGG
>CAJDSM010000085.1:18854-43854 GCA_903981925.1 Ostrea lurida
TACACAGCTCATGGGAAATGAGGTGACACGTGTTCTTATGAACACACTTAAGAAAAAACAAAACAAGATGAAGAAACAAAGGCAGGATTACTTCTAAGCAATTACACGTACCTGTGTACAATTTTCTAAATGTTAATGTAACAGAAAAAAGTTTTCTCGCATTTTTTTGTTATTTCCTTTTATCATAAACTATATGCTGCATTATTTTTGAAATGAAAATTTTCTTACGTTTAAAGAGTGATAGTTGTGTTATACTTTTCATCTTTAGAAGCCAAATTCTTCATTTTACATTATATATTCACCATCAAAAATCCTAGAAAATGTTAACTAAAAATTTCAAAATGGTAAGAATTGTAATCACCCCACCCCACCTACCCACAATATATATACATTATTACGTATCTTTCAATCACGTATATATCTATATATAATGCTTTTATCTTTCCAGCACAGGTGTTAGATGTATTTACTGGTAATTGATCAAAGTATCCGGTGCGCGCAGGTAATTGTGGATGTGTATAACCATCTTGCCCCGTCAACTGTTCATCGGAACAGCAAGATTAATGACAAAATTAGATTCCTTTGTCTTTTCAATAAAAATGAACATTTTTTCTTAATCAAATACCCCCTAGCTAATCCATTGAGATCAGAGGAAATTGTTGAAATAGTGATATGTTATATATATAAATATATATAATTAGAGAGAGAGAGAGAGGAGAGAGGAGAGAGGATGAGATGAGAGAGAGCGAGAGAGAGAGAGAGAGAGGAGAGTGAGAGAGAGTAGAGAGAGAGGAGAAGAAGAGAGAGAAGGAAACACGTAATTAACCTACCTACACCCATATTCCTCTTTGTCTTCTTGTTTTATGAATTAGCTGATAACTTTCATTGCTTATTTATCTATTTTTGTTACAGTCTTCTTGTTTTATGAATTTGATCATAACTTTTATTTTCTCATTTTCATTGCTACAATTTGATGTCAGTGATCATTAAATTTTACTGCAAAAATTCATTGATGCCAAGCAAAAATTACCATTCGAAATTTATAGACCAAAAACTAGAAATTGAACAAAAGTCAGAGATAATATAGTTGAAGAACTTACTTGGATATGCCTTGCCTTTAAAATTAGATTTTGAGTTTTTACCCAAACGTTAATCAATACGATGCTGTTAAAACAGTTGTACGACATGTGAAATAAACAATTTGAAATTAAATTATTTCCCCAAAACCCAAAACTTTCCATTTCATTCCCGTTCGTCCTCTCCTTTTCGATTTCTTGGTATAATTGCAAATTACAGAGAAACAAAGACGTCAAGATATAATCAACGTACGACTTACTGATGAATTTGATGATTAGCTTCAGCTAAAATAATTCAGATCTTGCAATTTCAAGTTCAGATGTCATTATGACTGCAAATCAACCAGTCTTCTTTTTGGCTTGAACCCCGTCGTGCCTGGAATTTATTTGTAATTGTCTTGCAATTTATTCCCTGTTCTGCTTGTCGTATGTATGTATATTATTTTGTTTTTCCCAAAAATTAGATTAGCCGGGGGGAAAATAGACGTCTTTGTTATTTACATATTGAAATGAAAGTACTGGCCCGAAAACTAGAAATTAGAAAACGCTTTCGTTGGAGGTTATCCGGTGAATTTTCTGAAGAAAAGGACATATCTTGCTATTGATTGTTGTTTGTTTAAATATGTTCCTAATTATTTTTCCTTTATCGAAGTTGCATCACTCTACTGGCTGAACGTGTTCGAATATGGACCGATAAAACTCGTATTAGTTCTGACGTAAATTTCAAAGCCTTCATTATTTTGCTATGACAATGACTAGTAATTCCAGCATTAAATATAGATGACTATGAATGCTTTCCATAGAGTCAATTGCAGAAATATTGAATTAGCCCAAAGTAAGCGAAAATATGAGCGCGGGGACGGGGCTCTTCCGAAACAGAAGTGAATCGTTGGTTATAAATTAATTAATGCAGAATTCGTTATTTTGTCTTAATAACTTTCCGTCTTCCTATCCGCCCGTTCAACCCAATCTAAAATGAAATAACTAACTTAATATTCGGGAATGTTTTAAGTCGCATAACACTAGAAAACTTAATTGAAATATTACGAAATTTGTGAAAGGCCGTGAACCTCGCGCGTATTATTGCGCAAAGTGGCGCTTTAATTTCTCGAAAGTTTTTCGACAGCAGACGATGCTGGAGCCGACTTGATCAAATGCGAACGATTTTTGAATTAATTATAGGTTAATCCATGGGTCGAGACCTGTAAGACGGGAGACCTAACGAATGCAGATATAATGTAATCAACCACATCTTCAACATTTCTATGAATATCAAAAGCCGGGGCTACAAATCGGCTCACAAGAGAATGTCCAGATAAATTAGAGAGCGTATTGAAGCATGAGAATTTTATTTCTCTCAGAATCCCCTTTTCTTTGCGTAGAAAGACGCGCGTGGTTAATCAATTTGATACAAAAACTCGTATAAAAGTCTTGCTTATGATCTGAAGAATAATTTATAACAATTGCTAAAACAATTTCCTTATACATCAAGGAGATAAAGGGAGAGCATAAAGCGATGTTGCAATTTTAATATCTTTTAAGATTTTAAAATTGATTCTACACATGCTATAAAGTTCATCAATATTATTTTTCTGTTATCTAAAGAAGACCAAAATATTCTATCAAACACCTTGTTAAAACCGGATTTCGCCATTCCCGAAGACAGTATCATTTGCACGCTTATTTCCATGTTTGTTGTTCACAATTGCGTTCTTTGTCATTGATGAGGGGGAAAAAAGTCATACACGATACTTTGTTGTCGAACACCATGAAATATAATGCATTTGAATTTTTTTCAAAATGAAAAAAAAAAAAAAAAAAGACGAGAGAGATAGAAAATAAAATTGGAAGGATCTTTTCATTATTATTGAAAATTAATTTATTATTGGCCTGTCAACATATATAGATCTTTGTATCTACAAAGATATAACACGATAACGTTAATCATCTGGCTATGGATTAAAAATTGATTAGATTTGATGAACTCGAAGATCATCATGGGATTCATACAAATTAAAAATCGTCAAAATATAAGCTTAAAAGTTTTATTGGATTGCAGAAAATCCCGATATTACGAGTCAACCGTATCTGTCTGTTAACGTCAGAAAAAAGACTACATGTATGAAGAATGGGGGACTGAAAATTCAAACCAGGAGAAAACTTTTTAATAACAGCAATGATAACAATACTTGTATAACTACATTGTACAACGTAAAATGACCTTTTCCCACAATTGCTACTGGTATTTTGTAGGCATTTGATAGATTAAGTATCCCATTGGTGAATGAGCGCCAGGTGGAACACTCACTCTCAACAACAAAAAAGCAACTTTAAACTATGCGTAGATAAAATAGCTTTGCTAGACAATTGGATGTTTTTACTAAAATGCATTTTGAATAGCCTTCCGGTACGAGAAACCGAAAAGAAGATTACTAATCTTAAAGAGGTCGTTGCTTCATATCACCAAAAGCAGGATATTGTATTAAGGCTCACGAATACCCAGTTAATTTCTCGTTTTTATGTTTGTCTATAAACAAGTTTTTTTCAGAAGTCTTCATTTAAGATGCTATATGATTTGGGCAATAAAATGATGGTCTTCGGGCGATATTTCATCCTTATGATGGCAGGAGCCAGCGATTACTTGTCCATCTTCTCATTAACAGGAAACAGCAGTGGACCAAGGGTAATCTGGGTGGCAATAGAACTTGCAATTACAAGCGCGCTAGTGAGTCAGATTTATGAAATCTTGATGTTTTTAATGTCTGGTTGCTGATGAGTGCAAAATGAAATCCCGAATATCTCTTTATCGTTTTTATCGATCTGTCAAATATGCGTTGTTCCATGGACTCTCTAGAAATGGGACTCATGTCAAGTGTGCTAATAACTCTCTTCTTTTGGTATTTAAGTTCGCATGTTTGCCTTTAAAGGGATTGTTAAATTCTTCATACATATATTGATAGGACAGGAGGTGATAACGTAGACAATAAATTGTCTCTTATTAACAATATAATCCAGAAGGCAATGACAAGCAAAGTTAATATTTTTCGAACAGTTTATTTCGTGTTTGTGTAAATATAACTTTGCTTTATTTCTTTAATCCAAATATTTGTAAAATCCCCCAAAACAGGTATATGCCATTGTTCTGATTAAATATGGCTTAAATAAACCCGGTCATATATCCTCACAAGCCGAAAGGATTCTTGCTTGTAAAACGAAAGATTGACAACATTTTAATTCTATAAATAAGTTTAATTAGGAGATAGAGGCCCAACCTATGTCATTTTGCCTAAGATTTGGAGGGTTTATTTCTTCTAAACGTCTCTCTCACGATGCTTTGAGACCTTAATTATAGTATGGATTTGATTTAAACATCTAAATCTGAATTTTATGTTTTCATTATCTTAATTGCATATTTATATGTTAGCTATTAAGAGTTCAACTTGAATTCACTTTGAAAGGATAGATGGCGTGTTGGTGGTCGCTCTAAAACAAAATTAAATTGTCAGTCTTCAAAATTCATATTAAACCCCTTCGTTGTTAAGGTAAAGATTTATTACCTCGGTACTTGAAGTCTAAGTTTTAAATCAAGGAAAGCTTACTAATTATAAAGATTCCATTTTTGTCCATTACGGCGTTGTCAATAGGGTGGACTTTTAATGTCCTTACAACTGAATTCCAATCGCTGGAGAGCGAGGCCACGCGAGCACATGCATTAATAAATTGACCGAATCAGTCAAGCATGCGACCATAAGCATGTCGCGCGTGTGATGATTAGAAATTTGGACCTTTTTGTGAGGACCTAGGATTAGGGAAAGTCATGCATCTTGCACTCAAGTTCAGATACAATGTTCATATTTTCAGAGGTTTTTTTCCCCTTCTTCCATGCTTAGTTTCAAACAATACACAAACGTGTTTGAATATGATTCTGGTAACCTTTAATACATCATATGCATATGTTTCTTTAGCGTTATATTGGTGTATATAGTTTAAATACATGTGCACCTTATCTAGATGGACACAAACTTAAATTTACATCTAGTGCATAATTTCAATGTACATCCTAGATGGTATGATATTACTGATGCAGTTCGCTCCCCCCTTCCCCGTCTGCAACTCTCATTATTTGTCAATTGAATGCAATCTAAGGGACCGTATTTAAAGTTTATGAAGGTGTTTTCTAATTCAGAAACCAAGGTGTGTTCTTCTTAACAGCAAAGAAGGAAGAAATGTTGCCTGGCGATTGATTGACATTTTTATATCTTAAATAACCGATCTCTTATACAACCAAAAACCAATGTTTCACACTCTCAAAAAAGTTTCTTCTCCATGCTTTTTAATACCGCAGATAAATGAAGATTACTAGTACATGTATGCAACAAGCAATAATCATTCATATGCATGTACCTTCTTGCCATTTAATGATGAAGATTAATTTTCTTCTTGTGTGTTATTAACAATTTAAATCTGAAGATATCACGTGACATCCCTGCAATTAAAAAAAAGTTAAACAGATGAGTCAAAAATCATTCGTGTGTACCTCCGTCGAAAATCATTGAAAACCAATGACCTTTTGGTTGTTTCTGAGATAACTGGAGGTACAGGGGTATAAAGTTGTCAAAAATCATAGACAAAAACTGTTCTCATAACATCAAGTGTCTATCGTTTACCCATCTCAGTTTCTTGTGTGTCACAATCGCGAGTGAGTTGAGATAACAGAAACGCGTCCGGTTTGGATATTTTGTACACCTAAACTCGTTTTCAAAAAGATTGAAAGATGACTGAAAATGCAACAATCGTGCATGAATTCTAAAGAAATAGAACTCGGTCGGAGCGGACTGTACACAATTGCGTACAGATTGCGTGGCTTCCGGTGAAAGACGGTATGCGAAATGTACCATCTGGTTGGTCAGCTATTACAAATCTCCTATAGATTGGAAAGACGGCACAAAGGTGGAAATATCAAAATAGTTTTGCTTTTTAAAAGATGAAGCATTAGCACCTCTGAGTATCATCTGATGTGAAACTTTTGTCAGCCTGGTTATCTGTCTATGTTTATGAGGCACAGGTGTATAAGCAGGGAAGAAAACATCCAATTATCCCCCACGTTATGAATAACACACCAAAATGGTAATTTAATACAAATTTGTAATCGCCTAAATATTTCGATTATACGCCAAGCCTGGGTCAGCCGGTCGCTTAAGGAGCAATAAAGAAATAGTTAGGGGTATATCATTTCTTCAAAGATACATAAATTAATCCTATTTGATATTTTTCAATTCTTATACGGGTTTTTATCGTTAACATAAACTATCATTTTCAAATAGTTTTTAAATGTCGTTCACGGCAAATAACTTTAAATCAAACTTGTTTGAATCCTTTGAAGGCTGATAATTAAAATATGTTAAAGGAAATGAAGACATAACAGAACTTGCATGTTTGCATTATTGCCAGGATCATGATAAAGATGTTCACATCGCGAACCCGATATTTTTTCCTTTGAAAATAACATTATTAAAAGCTATTTTCAATAAGAGACATTGTATCAATGTCTTCTAAAGAATTACCGAAAGCAATCAACGCATCATATATCGATTTTTGAATGAAGAGATCGCGCTGATCAGATTTTTGTAGGAATAACGACAATGAAAGAAAATGCGCGATTGACAACAAGAAAATTATCTGATCAATAAAAATTAATATCAGGTGTGGATTAATATCATTAAAAATTCAGCAACTGATACGTATCTTAATTTTTTTTCCCTCAGTACTCCGGAAAGTAATTTATTTTGTGATTACAGGCGGCCTTATTTCGCTCGATCACTCAGGAAGACAAACAAAAACAAAATTATTTAATGTGAGGGCAAATATCGAGCCCATTTACGACCTATCATAACGGTATTATTAAAAATGTGAATCAATTTCATCTTGTTTGCTCCCCTAAACGTTTGGTCTATCAGATTGATAGTGATCTCGTTTCATCTTGGAGCGCATCAGAATGTTGCTGAGTAAAGTGAGTCATGTCATTTTCTCTCCCCTCTCTAACATAATCACATATCATGCAGGAGATCAAAATATAGGAATTTCTCATTAAGAATATTCTCTTTTGTGTTTTATTTCATTTGATTTGTTTTAGCACCTGCACTATTCGGAGTCCATTATCCCGACAACGACTCGTGTCAAATCAAAATTAAAACAATATTCTTAAAAAAAAATCTGACAAAGAGAGCAATAGGTGACCTGAAGGATTCACACGATTATCGCATCATCTTTATTGTTAAATGGCACACTTGTACATGAAATGTATCAAAAGAGTTTATCTATATATCAGGAAAAGGTCGCATTACCTTCCGTGAGAGTTGTCGTTAAATAAACTAATGCACTATGTTCGCCTTTTAAGGCGAAAAAGACCTTTAAAAGACTAATCTTTTATCGTGTGTCGCAATATGATGATCCTTCTTCGCATTGATTGAAAACTGTTCAACAGTTGACATATCTGTGTTCGGTCAAAGACATAAAAATTCAATGTTCAATACATCCTAACAGGTCAGTCACTCGTGCATTGATTTCTAATTATGTTCTATCGCTGTGGGTCCTTATAAATCTTATGTCCAATTTGTAAGATCAATTTTAAAACCAACGCTTAAAAGCAACTACGTCACTTCCGTCTCTCGTGCGCCTGACATTGGGACACAGAAGCCGCTATGTTATTGGAAAGCATAATTTGGTTCTTTTTTTTTTTCTGGCGGGAAGTGAAACATGTTTAAATGGTCTTGGGTCCCTATCCCAGTTTTGGCAAAACTCATGAGCGACGTTAAGGAAACCCGATAAGATATCTAACGTCGAGCGCCTGGCGAAGGAACAGTCACTGTCTATGTTAACATCTTATGTGTGACGAGGCTTCGGGGGGCAAAAAATGAAATAGTAAGGGGCTATTCTTTATTTTTGAAATTTATTTGAATGCAATAACCGTAACTTTATTGTATAACTAAAACTTGATTGCTAGATAACTGGAACTTAATTAATAGGTAACCGGAACTTCACTGTAAGATAACTGGAATTTCATTTTTAGATAACGGGAACTTGATCGTGCGATAACCGCATGGTATCTCATCGTTAGATAACCGGAACTTCCATGTTAAGTAACCGAAACTTCACTGTTAGTTTACGAGAATTTGATTTTTAGATATCGAGAACTTGATTGTGCGATACTAGTAACCGGGACTTCGCTATTAGATAACCAGAAAGTATATTACTTGATAACCGAAACGTGATTGTTAGATAACCGGAACTTCATTGTCAGATAATCGGAACTTCATGGTTAAGTAACTGAAACGTGGTTGTTTAATAACCGGAAGTTGATTTTTAGATAATCGGAACTTAATTACCCAGTAATGTAACAGAAACAGACCTTCAAACACAACGAGCGACCAACATGGTGAATTGACCATCTGGCAAGATTAACAAATAGCCTAGAATTCAAGCTGCTAACATCTAATATTTGATGATGGTCCATAATGAATATTCTCTGTTCAAAAAGAACAGCTGTATGAATTTAGTCTATATCCAGCTATTAATTTCCCCGAGTAATTAGCAGGTTTTCACCTTTAAACGCAACATTGTATGTAGCTATTACGAGATATTGTGTTTCCAGGATACGAATGATATTCAAGCTCACCTTATGTAACGAAGAATGTGTGAAAATATTGGGCAATTGCAACGCCGGACATGAGGCGACAGATAAGTTCCAAGAGAAAGCATGGTATATAGATTACAATCCAGGAATCTGAACGGGCATTCTATAGCCGTTTTGAATACATAGCCCTCAAGATGTATTGTGCACTGTTAATAGTCTGGGGATTATACCGTATTTATCATTCCGTGTCTAAGAAACATAGAACAAGTATGAAAATTATATGGATAGCAGACGTGAAAAGATTGGCAATATAAGCCCAAATAATCCAGCACTTAAATTATTGATATGTACTGGAAATACGCATTTTTGGCTGTATGGACATATGAATTAATTGACAGTATACAACCTACTGCCACCCCTCTAGCGACGATAAGGAAACACATTGCATGTGAACAGTCCAAGAAGTACCTTTGTACTTTAGGCAAAGGTTATGAATGTCTACGATTATCTCCAGTCGGCAGTTAATAAAACAGAAGACACAGATTTCTTCCATTATTGATGGCGTTATCATATTGTATGATTTGACGGATAATCACCTTTTTGCCGTTATCAGGTAGTCGGGTGGGAGTTGTAAGCGCGAAAATCGGAATCTGATTGGCTGTTCGCAGTCTGGTCTTGTACAGACACTGGGCGGCAAATCCAGAGGTGCTACGAACACCTTGTTATTCAGCATCCAAAGTACACATGCCTTCACAAAACTGAAGGCATTAACGGTATAAATCAATCTAGTATCATTATTGTAATCAAAACAATCGCCGTTCTCTATTTATATATGTATATGCAATTATAGAAATGGGTACACGATATTCCGGTGCATGGATCGAAATACTTAAATTACATTATTTGGAACCTTTTCTTGGGTGCGCAGTAACACATTTTTACACAGATAACGACATGTATTTAGAGGAGAGCTCAATTTCCATACATACACCTAAATGTATTCCTAGCCCCCCAGAGTCAATGCATTCTTTTTGGGGAGGAAATCCATTCCCATTCCCCGTCTTTATCGAGATGAGAGCAAAAATATCTGAAATTGACAGAATACTTAATTGGCAAGTTTTAAATTTTATGTTCGGCAAAACACAGATCATCTTCTCGAATACTAATACGGCCGATCGAAGTTGCAAGCGATGCTAAACAGAATTTTAAATACTATTCTACATATCCTCACATATACATGCTGTGAATTAGCCCATGGGGTACTTTGTTGATTAATCCTAAAAACCACAGAATAATAAGAAATAATAAGACAAAACGAAATATTTTTGTGGTCATTCTATTTATAAGGAACCGATATAATTCTGTTTCTTTGGGGTCCGGATCGTATATTATATGTCCACACCTCTTTCCTCTCAAGCCCAGCCATCATTCAAAAAATCGTCCCAACTGCTAAAAACCAAAGAAATTTGAGATGTATTCTGACTTGTTGGGATCTGCACAGTTCTATGTGTGTTTTGGACCCCATTACTTTTCTCGTTGCCGGCCAACACTCGATATCGTCAAAGTAAACTTTATGAAATAAAATGTATGCCCCTCCGAAATGGTAAGCTTTTGTTTGAATGAAGTAATATCACGAAAAAACAAACACAGAACGGTCGTGCTAATGACCCGTTCTGAGATCTGAATTTACCTCGCCATAATAAATATATTTCTTGAACTTATTTAATCGGCATTTCTTTCTGTGTACAAAGAAAACTTTTAAATGGCGTATCGCAGGCGACAGTCTCTAGTTCATTTTCATAAATAAATCAAAAGCAAAAATTCGATAAGAACTGTATGGATTTTATCGCGTTTCTAATATCTTCTGTCAATCGCAAATAAATAGCATGAAAAATTAGATTTTGAAATAGAAATTTGGAATCATTTGCTATCAAGTGCTTTGAAAAAACGATAAAGGGATTTTATTTATGTAGTTATAATTTGTTGCATATTTCTTGTTGTGAAGCTAGAATTGGCCGATCCTTAGAAATAGGAAATCCCGACACTGCCGAGATGGACGACGTGTTACTTCTGGGCACAAACCGTCTGCTATGAGTAACAAGAAGAGGCGCGAAAAGATATCAAAGGATTTATCAATTATTCATAATTATTCCGTGAAATCATATTTCATAGGTTATGTAACATTCTTTTGAGGCTTCCGAAGAACGATGTAATTATAATTTTGGCAGCGGCCAAATTCTCGTCGACATAAGGTTTCAACTCGCTTCAGTTCTGTGTCTTTCGCATCTCAAGTTTCCCGACCGAAGAGTTACATCTCCACCTTCTATTGTAGAGATATAGGGGTGGGACTTTTTCTCTCTGGAGGAAAAGAGTGTCCTTTCTAAACCAGTTCAATAAAAGGGGGATGGGGGGGTAGCACGTAAGATAGACTTTTTTTTCTCAGGATCATTTTGTAAATCGTCGTCCTACATGATTTTTGAGTCATCGTTTTATTCTTTCATATCATTTTTACATAAAATTTAATTAGATATATATGCCAAATCAAAGTTTTATTTCAATGGCCAAAACTTTTATTCAAGAAATCACTTTTATGAATAAATATACCATATATTTATTCATAATATCTATAATATAGGTTGTTCCATCACCCCCCCCCCCCCCCTGTCAAATATGATTTTTATGGATGAAAGTCTTATAGATACATGATATCCTGCCAAGAAATATTTCACAGAACCGCGAGATTTCTCGCGTCAAACTTTTATTTTTCCGGCCTGTATGAAAAGTGACTACATTCATAAAACTCATCCGTGTGAATGGGCATGAATTTAATACTTCGTCCATGTTCAAATATTAGGGAGACCACCTGCATACGGTAACGCACTATGGATGATATGATTTGGAAAGGAAATTATCATGATCATGTGTACTTAAGGATTTGACATACGGTGTCATATTTATGCAAGCGTATATAATATCTGTTACATCACAGGATATAGAAAAGTGGCAACATGCACCAGATTGTACAAGACTACAAGGTCCTTTGCAGCGTACATTTCCAAAGTCTTTTGGAATTTATGGAAATGACCAACTAGGAAACAACAGTATTGATACAAATGGAATCCTATCATAAATGGCCAGTCAGTTTTTGCACAAACGATTGTTAATATTGTCTCAAATACTCTCGATTAGATACCAATTCATAACAAAAACCTACATTGTCATTCTCTTGCACAGAGTTTTTGGTCCTTTCTCTCCCTTGTAAGGGAAAGAAAGGGCCGACAACTCTGTGCAAGAGAATGCTAGTGTGTGTGACAACCACCACCTTCCATTTCAATTTGTCTGAATGTTCGACGTTTGAAAAACAGGTTATGAACTGATGGATATGTACACCCTGTACATATATGTACTCCAACGAATTTGAGTTTCCTCACTTTTGATCAATAAGTTTGTCTACTTATATATGCATTGTGTTAAATAAATTAGACAGATAACTGCGGAACACCATGTATAAACACGATTCCGGTGTACATTGTTTGTATACGTATATACACACAAAGGGATTACAATTATATGCATGAACATATGCATACAACTTTGTGAAATCATAATGAATGTCTACACTCTGGAAACATGCATCAATTAAGTACAGATGTTAATCTCTCTATGGACTATCTTCTTTGCATGTTGTAAATCCTCAAGTATTGCTACAAAAGGCCGTGGTCGGGGCCTCCACGAAGCTCACTTTGAAGCGCTGCATGTCTCGTCATTTTAGTACGACCTTTGTCCTTTGTATAATAAATGTTGCATAAAATAATTTGTCCTGGTCTTAAAAGTGACAACCTATTTATGAGTTGGCTCAGCAAGAGACGAATTAAGGGAGAGCGAAGCTGAAGCGCCCGTGGCCAGTCAGGTGTGACTATAGACAAAAACTGTAGGCAATAATTCTCCTATTTAATAACGTTATAATGATCCTAGCTTCTTCTTAAGTATGACACACAGGTCGAATAAAATATTGTCAGTGAAAATTTTCCCACCTTTTTATGTTTTAGATTAGTGAAATGGCAATAATACATATGTCTAGTGAGGGTGAGTGAACTGGCGCGCTCATAAACACTCTTTTGTAACTGGAGGGGCGAATTACAATGTCGGTATATGCATCTTAATCCTTACTTATAAAACAAATAATGGACACTAAAAGCAAAACAACAAAATATATCTTTAAAGTTGTTTACATTTCAACTCATTAAACTTTGGGTTGTCTGTTAAAGCAATCATCACAATATTGTCACCTACAAGCACCAATATTCACACAATATCAAATGACAGGTCAACATAACTAATGTGTATTGAAATATAAATGATCAGTTCTGAATTTCATTTATTAGTTCATGAAACTAAAATTCCCTCGATAATGTACCATTTATTATATCTGACCACGTTTCAGTGTAATAAGAAAAATATGAGGCAGACGGGTGTCGTGTCAACGTTCAAATGGAGGGAGTGAAACTTACCACGTTTTCATTGAAATGTCTATTTCAGAGTAATAAAGTCTTGGATGAAGAGCACACACGACAACTCATATTAATGAAGACCTGTGTAAGCAATTGTGAAAGACAAATATATGAGACTGATCTTCATTTATTTTAAACTGTCAACTGTTTCTTTTAAGAAATCTTGTTTGTTCAAAGCGCGACCCAAAAATGAACGTATCATATCGTGCCTAGCAAAGTGTCATGTCTCAAGTAAAATCATAAAGCAACACAAATATTCTACTCTTCTTTCAAAAAATATGTCGGATGCCACTTTAAATACAAAACAACTTTAATATGCAAACTTGTGTCAGTTCATAATTTATATAGGGAAATCCTATTCCTGGACCTTCGGCTCATCTTACAATCGTTCCCATAATTTGTGTAAATAATATTTATAATTGAACATGTTTATTCGCTCTACAGGACAGATATTATTAAAAGTGTCATCCGCTAAATCCCCCCAAGTGCATGAAATGCTCGAAAAATAGAGCTGAGAGATATAAAATGATATTTTGTGAAAAAGAAATGTACTGATAGTTTGTCGGGAGACCAACTGAGTAATTACTTTAAGAGCAGTTTTACCTGTGAAGGGGGAAAGCTCTCAACGTGTGAACTTTTTTCACAAAGATACTGACCACCCATCTTGTAATTGCGTGGTTAGAAGTTTTCGTTCTACGAGATTATGATTCTTACTTTTATAAGTGTCTAGTAAGTATTTTAAATATACGATGCCCTGATGCGTTGTCTATGCTCTCTCTCTTTCTATATTTCTCTTTTGTTCTTTGGTATCCTTGGGGTTTGCAATAGGACATTGGCTCCATATTTCTTGCATGGTCCTCCAAGTGTTATGCAATGGTTTAAACACGGGTGTGAGCAAGTGTTTAATGAAACATACCAGTACGTGTAGAGTAGTACATACCAAGGAGGAAAAAATTAGGCATCCGTTTGTTTCGTGGGATCAAAACTTTAAATCGTGTAATAGATTGCTGTATCTTTTAGTTATGTCACCCATCAGTTTATATTGAACGTATAACATATATAATCGACAAATGATGAAAGTTGCAAAGAATGGATGGGATCCCAAACTGTCCGTATCACGCAATAGTACCAAACTTCGGCAAAGCGAGCTACAATCTCCACGATTTACCAGCAACATGCGTAGCTCTAAACAGGGCAACATTTATAGAGTATTACGCAATGGGGCAATATATGTTATGTATGACTCTAGAGTGCCAAGCAACATTACAGGGCAACATTAGTCGCGTATAACTCCGGAGTACCAAGGGATAATTCTGTTTGAAAAATTGAATAAGGTGCATCAAGTAAACTTCGATTACTAAGGTGATCGTTTACAATAATGGTTCTGACATCCATTTTCTATGGGTTGATACATTGACGGCAATTCACCAAAGTGATATATCGCGTCATTTCTGGCAAATTTGTTATTCTAGATTGGGCACATTGGACATTACATAGCTTTGATTAATTTTTTCTTGTTGTTTATGTCGGTAAAACAAGATAGGTGTCAATAAAATGACTGATCGTGATTAACTACTTGGACATTCTAGTAAGGTTTCGATTCACTGCATGTAAGGTATTCTATTCAATTGGGATGGCAGATTTCGATGGGAATATAGAAAAAAAGAATGGTCGGATTTTGATTTCATATTGGCAACGTCCTTTAGAAAAAAAACCCTCACCAAAACTAGGAGTTGCTTGGGTTTAAGTACTGCCTCAACTCCCTCCCGTTTCATTGCATTGAGGCTATTCTACGAGATCGAATGCAACGTGAACTTTCAGTCCCTAACCGTTCATCGACTAAACAACCGAATTTCGACCAGATCCGGATATTGAACAGACTTAAGGTTAATCGGTAGTTTTCTCGCCTTCCGGTTTTAATTTTAGAGTGCGACCTACTATTCCGGTGATTTGTTTTTTCCATCGCATGTAATCAAGATTCACAGAAAATAAAGTTGTGATTGATTGTGTATTGTCTAAACATACCTCTCAAGAATATTTCACTCATAATGAGACGTCACTGATACCAGTGAAGTGGTTTTAAAAAAAAAAAACCGCACAATAATCACTTCGTGTGAGCATTTTAATGCAATATGTTTTTACTTACATTACATTGCCTTTATATAATTAGTATATATCTAGAGTTTAATGATCTGTATATGACTATTGTACATGTATCAGTGGCCTTTGAAAAATGTCAAGAAAAAAAAGTTAGACATCACACTCCCCCCCCCCCCCCCCCCCCTTCTTGCAGTATTTCAGAATCTGTATTTCTCCTTTAAATCTATTCATTACTTTCCAAATGAAAGTTGAATTAATAAATAAACAACACATCAACTATGTCAATTAGCAACGATCACGTGCGAATGCTAACTTGAATAAGAAGTACTGCGTACAATATATGTACAATATACATACATGTAATTGTATATTCAAGTTGGAATAAATATCTAAATTTGTGAACATTTCATTAAATAATTAAACGTACGTGCTCAGCTGTCCGGCCCGGTCGTCCTAAACTCGTGTATTAACACCCATGCTTTCCTTATATAGCTTTGCTCTGAAAACCGGTTCTAAGAGACAACGTGACAAAAAACAGATTTCCGAATGAAAACCTCTTAAATCCGAACAAGTAATTCATTATACAAAGTAGAAATTGATTTCTGTTAATTCGTACCTCAAACGAAAGAAATCAGTTTATCTATGTAAATGATTTCAACTCGCATTGCATCGCCTTTTATAAATCAATATATTTAGATTAATGTTCTGTATATAACTATTCTACATGTGTGACCTTTGAAAACTGTCATGAAAAATGTTAGGCATCATACTCCCCCCCCCCTCCCCTTCTTGCAGTATTTCTGTATTTTATTTGCATGTCAAGACCAGATAATCAATATTATATTCAATTCAGTTACCCGTATATATTGTCTAGCATAGATGATAATTCTTTTTTTGGGAGATCTTCCTCTTTTAAAGCCTTTTCTAACAATTTTTTGTAAAAGTTGAAATTAACATAAGCTTCCTAATCGAGCGTATACTTCGGTGTAAATCCTGTTTTTTTGAAAGAATCTACATGGCTAATTTTATGATAAAACAAAATTGATTGTACCCTAATAGATACACTCTAAATAATTCTTTTTATAAAAATGGTATGTAAACAGCGGTCAGTTTTTTTTTTTTTACATTCGAATTATCGCACATTTCATTATCTTTGCTTCCCAAGTCTGAGCAAGACATTTTTCAAGAAAAAAATACGTATTCTCGTTTAAATATCTGCACATTTTATTTTAAGAAAACAAAGTATAACATTAGTTTATTATTATTATAAGCAAGTATGATACGTTTTGTGTTCGCATTCACGTGCAATAATATGATCATACTTATATGGGCTAAAATTTGATTTTTGAAAAAAGGGTGTGTGTACTCCATATATGAATTGTATGTTATAGAAGCACGTAAGTAGTCTTACATGTGTCTTGGTTAGGATATAAGTTGTTTTAGCTATTACAGAGAAGGAATATTCCAGGGATTTTAAACAAAACTTTTTAAAAAGGTTGGATACTACCTTAAATCAATTTGCAGCGTCACGACTGTTATTAGAATTGTAAGTACAGAAGTATCTCATTCATAATGGGGGGGGGGGGGTATGCATTTAGATCTGCGTGTGCAAAACAATGTATAGATATTACCAATATGAGATAAAGCAAGCAACATATAGTATAGACTTCCTCCTCATATCACTGTGAACCCGTGTCCTTTCGAATAAAGGCCATTAATTAATTTTTTAATTCAATTATTGCAAGTTCTACAGTTCTTTGAACAATCGTCAACGTTACAAAGCACCAATAGTGGAGATCAAAGTTGTGCGTTGGCCACGTTATGAATTTAAGATGAATGTCTTACTGAATTTGATTATCTTTACAATATTTTCTAGAAATTGACACAAAATGGGTTGCTTCAGAAACCTCTGGGGACAAATATATGTATCGAAAGACCTTTTTAGTCAAATTAATTACTCAAGAGAGTTGCGATATTCGTCAACCTTGCGACTACAGTACACTTTCAGCTGTTGAATTGTTTGAATTAATAGTGTAAGTGAGTTATTTATTTTTATTTATTTTTTTGGAATAGTATAACATTTAAAAAAAATCAATCCTTAAAACGTGATAGATGTCATATGTCATCTGAATTTCAATAATTTTTTAAATAAGTCACGTGGGAATAGCGTTTTGCAATCTACGAGAAGTGTTGGTTGGTAGGATACTAGCATTTCTACTTCGCTAATACACACTCCCGCCTAATCTAAGACCTCTATGGCTGAAATCACCACTGTCTCCTGGTTACATGACAACGTCGAGTCAATTTCAATTATCTTCACAAAAGTGAACACTGTATTTTATGCATATCGTTGTGATCAAGAGTAAGTTGTACAGTGCATCATTAGCACCGTTAGAAATTTATAACCTTGTTAAATAACTACTTCCTGTAATTTGTTCACTATTATGTGCGATATGCATGTATCTCCGTAAATTTCCCCAAATATTTAACTGTATATCTAACTCATTTCACTTTTTCTTCACCTTAATATAAATCAGGGGCTCTTTCTCCAGATTTGGTCGAATTGATACCCCCCCCCCCTCTCTCTCTCAGTTCTTGTTTGTTTGCAGCCATCAAGTTAAGTCATAGTAAAAATGCCAGTGTTTAAGTTATTCTGTATGAGAAACTCGATTTCTTTTGCAGTTGTTGACATATTTTGTGCCTATTTTGCATTTTCCTACAAGTAGAACCTTTAGACCATAAACATGGTAGAAATCATAAAACGTGTTTGAAATAGTGATTAGCATTAACAACCCTCTTCTCACGTAGTGAAAGCCAGGATTCATTAAAGACTCGCGAAGTTTCAATATCAGACGATGAAACAAAAGAAATCAATGGGAAAAGTCATTACACGTGCATCTCCTGTAACAGTAGTTTGATTCGCTGGTTTTATGGGACAAGTTTTCATTCCACTTTGCCTTGTACTGTACCAAAAAAACTAGGAATGTGTTGGCTGTGAACGACATGACATTTCAGTTACCAAAGATATAATACATATAATGCATGCGAATGGATAGTAGGAAGGCTGTGTAAAGCTGAATGCTTCGTATCACAAGAACAGCACATTCGCTCATCTCCATGTGGACTAAAAAAAAAAGAAAAGATACATTTTAAATAATTAGCTATTCTAACTGTCCTGGTTGTTTTCCCGTAGCTGGAGCTTGACAGACATCGCCCGCATAGAAAATCCAACGTTCGTAATATCGATCTCAAGGTACGTGATAAATATATTTTCTGATATTAATACTCATAATGTGTAGGCTGGCTTTGTGAGACAGAGAGGGAGAGGCGGTTCTAATTATGTAAATTAGTTTTTATCAATCTTGAATTACATCTCCTTACTGAGAGAAAGCGACGGACTAATCTCACCAAATATCAGGCCTAGAATTTAGAAATGGGAAACCTTTGTTTGCTTAATTTTTTTAAAAATATATTTAGATAGATGGAATTACATTCAGTATATCTTTGCTTGAGTATTCAGCACTGCGTGTGAGCTTGTACTGACTTTGATTCTAGGTTTTCAAATCACAATATAAAGAAACGAATTAACTTGTGGAAATTATATCTTGTTCTATAAAACTCGCATGAATAGAAGAAAAATATTTAATTTGTTTGAGACATATAGAAATATCAAATATATCTTGCATATGATTGACCGAGATGGTTGAATACAATATGGTAAAAAATAATTAAAAACCTTAATGATAATGGCATCAAAATAATTGATGCACTTGATTGTTGGCTTAGTGAACTCTGTTTTTATAAATAAATTTTAGAAAAAATCATATATAAAAAATAGATATTGATATTGATAGTGTATCCTGTGTTATCGTAACATATTAGTATGTATTATTTTCTCGAATTTTACTGTATTTTCAGCTATACTTGATGTAAGCAAACCTTTATTGAATTATAGAAATATCATATTGACTTCCAATCATTGCAAAAAGATGCGCTGTTTATACTCTCTCTGGACTTAATTTGCTATGTTATTTTAAATGGCGATGCGAAATTTTTATTTAAGAAAAATAACCTTAAGGTAAATCGACATGGAAATAAAAAACTCATTCCTTCATGCATTCCTTAAATAAGATACAAAGAGGCATTAAGTAATCATTACGTAATTAACTTTAATTCTTTGTAACCGAATAAATCCAATTTGCGAGCTAACTTAATCACAAAAACCTTGCATTGAATGCTGTGTAAATATTTATTTAAATTATTTCCAATAAATCGATAGCGCTGTATTGAATTCTTTTGAGCCAAAATTTTACGATATCTGATACAATGTACAACATGCAACGGCAAGTTTGAAAGAGAAAGAAAGTAGTTTCTTGTGTGTGTGGTTTTTTTTTTTATTTTATTCTCATGCATTCTTTTAATTTTTGTCGCTAATTTCATATCGATTAAATATGATAAATAAATGAAATAAATTTTTGATATAAAAAACAGAATCCATAATCTTAATTGCTGTCTCCTGGAAAACTTTGTTTCAATGTTGTTTTTTTCTAGTTCCTTTAAGAGTACGATGACCAGATGTTTTGTCAGTATTCCACTAAAATACAATAAAACTACAACGTATTTGAAACCTGCATGTCTTTAAGTTTGAAACAAAAACCTTTCTATTTTATACACCTGATAAATGGGGAGGGGGAGAGGGGGTGGTCTGTATACCCAACACCCCGTGTTGTTGATTTCTCAGCCAATGACCTTGGTGATACAATGTTCTTTAAAAGCCCACAGCCATTAAACCATACATATAGCTCGATATAGATACTAATTATGATTACATGATATCGAAGTGAAGTGTATGGATCAATTCATAAACAAGTTTATTGTTAAATCGCCATTGCACGACGGGCCTTTGAACTGTAAAGAGAAATGAATGGTGATAAAGCGAGATATGACGCCTGCTAATTAGTGTTTATTTTGCAAAAATGATAAATGGAGCACATGCGCACAATGCAAAGCAGATAAATAATAAGAAATATCAAACCATTTTATTACACTTTTATTGCAAAAATAAACTAAGATCTTCTTTGAGCAGCTGGCGATTGATCTTATGTGTAATAATAAAAATTTCTACTGCACAATTCATGAAATGTTTTCTTTTTATGAAAGTCTGTTGCTGACACGTAGTGAAAACGGAATTTTGTTTATTCTTTGATTATTTTCTTTATTTCACGAGTAATGTTACATAAAATGTTTAATTTAAGATTTAAAAAATGACAAATTTATATCCCGATCATGTAAACTTTCCTAATGTTTAGACTAGATATTAAGCAACAGCGATCAGGAATGGCCATTGTTACATCAGATAATTCAATCGACAAAAGAAAAATAGATTATGCCATTTCTTTTCTTGTCCAAACCTACACTGTTTTTATTACCTGGCGATTAGAGTTAACGTTAGAACGAGAAGAGCCTAATTATGTATGCATAACACGCCTATTTTAATAAAAATACCTACAGCCGGTGAAGATAAAATTATGAAATATAAAAGCCAATCGCTCTGTTTGCTAAGGCCCTCCTTACATTTAAATTCACACTGCCGTGTAAGCCATCTTTCACTAACGCGTCATTGTGATAGCCTCGCTAGATAATTGGCATACGGGATCACAGCCGTTGAAAACCAATCAGATTTGAGCAGAGCGATTTGATTATAATAATCTGAGCGCATAACAATAATCATATTTCTGACATGCGCGCTAAGATATTCAGAATTTGCAACAGTGAAAAACTTATTTCATTTTGTGTGTGAGATACACCATGTCGCGTCGAAAGCAACCGAAACCAAGGCATATTGAGACGGAAGACGAATTAGCATGCATTTTACAGAATGGTAAGTGAAGCTTTATTTTGTTCACGGACTTTTAAAGTTGCAGTCACAGGTGTAGAGTAAACCGGCACGATATATTTCTGCCGAGTGCATTAGTATCCAATTCCGTTTGGCCATGTGCGTTTTGTTTACCTTTTCACGTTGAATAGTCCAGTGGGACAGTCGAACTGTTATTTCGTCTGGTGAAGCATTAGCATCATCTGGACATTTAACAGACCGGTTTAGCGATTTGGATATATTGTTAAACCATTCAAAACCATGTTGTTTTTCCAGTCCAAAAAATCCGCGAAAATCCAATGACGTTTATTTCAAGTAGGTAAGGAAATTTATACGTGCACATTTTCCCGTATTAATCCAATTAATATGATTAATATAAAAGCTTCTAATATTTTTTTCTTTAAAATTAATCAATATTACATTTATTTGGGGAAGATTTATTTTTTACTTCACCATAATCTGCCAAAGCTTGCTTTTTTAATATTGTTCAAAGATTTCAGAATAATCATTGAAAATCATTTAAAAGATGCTGAATAAATAAATTATCTATGCTCCTGACCTTGGACATTAAAGGAAGGGAATATAAACATGTTGAGTAGACCAATCTAATAAAATTGACATATAAATTATTGATTATTTTTCAAAAGTGATTAAAAAATACATTTTTTTTGAAAAAGTAGAGTTGAGCATGAAGTTGTCATAAATGTTAAATTTAATAAATATTCTTTGATATTTTGAATGTGATAGCAATACTTTTACTGCTTGCACCTGCTTTGAAGTTTGAACAAGCAATCAATAATTTGTTAAGAGCTGTTTCAATGTATTTATTGGAAAAATTAATAGTAGATTAGGCTTGATCCTGTAAGAGTCCTTATGTTTGATGAAAAGTCGTCTATTTCTTATCGTTTATTTGCGGTAGAAAGAACTCCCAAATTCTGTATACGTGCTTGAAACTGATAAACGGGGATATTTTAAAATATAATATCAATTTTGAAGAATTGTGCCAATATTACAAGGGTACTTGAATGCGAGTAAGGCATGTCCTACACAGGGTAGAAAGTCTTACTGACATTTACAAATCAAACAAAAGATTATTATAAATCATACTTTAAAATCCTGGCTTGGTATCAATGGCCATCTTATTCTATTGAAAATTTCGAGATAGTTGAGAAAACGTAAATTGATAAGACGTTGTAAGCTTATGGATTAAAGGACAGACTAGCGATTGTCGAATTTGGCTGGAAACCTCACAAACTTGGTTGCTATATGGATAAATATCAAATTAAAATATAAAAAGTTGTGATATCTTCTTTGCCTGTCCCTTATGGGGATGAATTGTCGGTTTGCCCATGTATCTCACACTTGTGTCAAAATTCGTTTTATTTGAAGATTTCACTGTTCCCAGGTTTATTCATTTATGAAAATATGTGAGAAAATGCCTGGGAGAAAAATTGTATTGTGGAAAGTATATAATTATGTTGGTGTAATTATATTGGTTGTGAATTGCTTTACACACATGTTATTTACAACCTTATCTTGTTCTGGACACCCAAGTTACAGTGTCTTGCCCCAGGGTACCTTGGACACTATTGCTTTCTCCTTGAGAGTCTTGTCATTGATTATTTCAGACAGATCATATAGTTTGTTTGTATACCTTTTCTATTGTGTCAAATTCTTGTCAAATTCTTATCTGATCTTCCAGTTGTTAATTTTTTCAAGTGGAAAAAAAATAAAATACCAGCACATTTTTTTTGGGGGGGAAGCATGAAATTTGTCTTTATATATGATATTTGAATTTCTTTAAAAAAAAAAAAAAAAATGTGTGGAATAACGGAATAACAATTTAGTTTTGAAAATTAACAACAAAGTTTGAATTTTGATGAAAAAAGAGGAAAATAATATTATAACATTTAAGGTTGAAATGTTGTTTGAATGTTTTACTATTACAATCCATTATTTTCAGTTTTGGACTTTTAATAAATTTTTTGCAGGCATTGATTTGTGAAATGAAATGCAAGCAAGATGGATAGGAGACAATAAGATATTATCTATGACATAACCTCCCTACCTTTCTTCAGCACAGCTGCTACACCAAGTCAAATTTGTGAAATCTTTGACAGGCGTTTAGCAGCAGCAATTTGAAAGAATGCTCAACTAAATGTTATGACTGCCAAAAAGAAAATAAATAGGGGGGATATCTCCAATTTCTTCAATTCTAGTTAGGTTGTTTGCAGTGATTAATGATGGAATGTGTTTATTTTTTAAAAACTCTGAAGAGGTATTATTTAAAAGAAAGAAAGAAAGAGAGAGTTTAACGTTTTTCCATTATGAAAATGTAAGATTTCATTTGAACAAGAGAAAAGTTAAGAATCTTTGAATTAATCAAAAAATTTCTTGATGATTTTTCTTAGTCAGCAATTTTTTAAAAGCATAATTTGTGAAAAAAGATAACATAATAGATTTTTTTTCCTTTGTTCCACCAGTTCATTCTTTGTATGTTCCATTCTGTCAGTTACCCCCCTTTGTTGAGCTATGCTAACCACCACTTTTTCTTTGACACCTCTCTGGAAAGATAAATATCTTTGAAAATAGGATGACAAAAATATTTAATCAGGGGTCAAATGACTTATTTGTGAGAAATTTCCAGTTATTTTGGGCAGGGATGTGTTTAATATGATATGTGGCAAACACATAACATCATCGCCCCGGAATGGCGGGATGCAAAGTACACATATGTCCTGAAATTTATCAACAATGAGCCGGTTGAGGTTATGATAAGACTTTATGAGAAAGACGAGTTTACATCTTAGAATCAGTATTAAAACGGTGGAACGGAAGGCAACACATTAAAAATCCTATAGAGACGAGTTTGCTGGGTGCTTATAATGGTTACAAATGAGCGGATTTGTACAACTTGGAATCACCTTAGCTTGTCTTTAATACATAAGTTATAATGATGAAATATTTAAAATGGTATTATGTATCAGGTGGGATTCCTGTAGAGTTAGGTCTTTGACAAGTCATCTAGTTATTGGGGAATGCTGCACTGTATTGAAAAAGGTTACAAGAGGGAAAAAAACCTCAGAATGTTGAAGATTCATGCATGTTAAAGTGGATCCCCATGGGAAAAAAAAAATTAAGAGTGAGTTTTAATTCTTATGTAGTTGACTTTAACATTTTATCCTTAGGACACACAAAAAACCAACCTGTGTTTTTTATCAAGATTTAAAAAAAAGATGCAAATTAATAGCAGTTTTTGTTCTGTGTAGCAAGCATGCACATGCACACACATGCACATTGTATTGCGTCAATAATGTACGTGTATCTGGGTTTTTTATCAGTTCTGCTCAATCTCCTGAAATTTTATTTCGACTCTATTATTCTCATTTATTATGATTAACTTCCTTGATATCAAGAAAACAAGTTATGAAATTCATTTAATTTCCGAGGGTAGGTCGGAAGTTGTCACCATTTTTGTTTCATTTACAAATCCGTCAGCAATGTTTGATAAGAAATGGCCAAGAAATAATCAAATATAATAACACTCTTGCATGTCTGATCATAATTAATAATCATGGCTGAAACAAATACAGCATTCATTAAGAAAAATTAATGGTCTTTAGGAGGAAATAGCGAATTTAATATTTGAGCATATTCATAAGCTATTGATTTTACAACCAAAATGCACTCAAATTGGCATGATCAAACAAGTAGAAGGCCAATTATTTTCAGCAAGCACATTTCTTTTCTCTCTCTCTCTCTCTCTCTCTCTCTAGTAATGATAAATCTACTAATGGTGTGATAT
>CAJDSM010000085.1:48854-53854 GCA_903981925.1 Ostrea lurida
ATTTTATGAAAATATATTAATATCAATGAAATATTTGCAAAGTCAATAGTGGGTTCTATCAAGTCAAAGTGAATGTATTCTCTTGAAGTTGGATTTGAAAGGGGGATTTAAGTCTGCAACAATGCACCCCACACACACACATTTAAATCAAATACATTATCCAAATATTGTCCAATATTGGTTACATTGCTGACAGACTAGCTTCTGACTTTTTGAAATGCAACCATTTCATTGGATAAACAAAGGATAGAATAGACGGACAATTCCGAATTGGAAAGAGATGAAATGGTACATCCCTAATATTGCCCTCTGTGTTAAATGGCTTTAAAGTCCCATTTAGTAAGAGGGGTCAAACATTTTGTATTTGATTTGGTGGAAGTTTGGTTTTGTACAGGGAAAAAAGGATGTTGCTAGCCCTTATGTGAATTTGAAAAAAGAAAAAAAAAACTTATGGAATTTGTATTATATCAGCATTTTCCATGCTTGAAATATTTTGACAAATCTTTTACATACATATTGAAAGAGATAAAATTATATCAATAATTTATTTATATCCATCCATTTACCATGAAAAAGTCAATAAGTAAAAGCTACTCATAAAACCTCAGATTGAAAATTCCCTTTTGTTGGGAATATGAAATATTTTGAAAATCTATAAAGCATGGGTAAATCGATTCAAGGGGGAGAATGAGGCTTGTCAATTTACTTATTGGGAACAAGTGATGCTGAACAACTACATGAAAGTCAATATAGTGATAGCTACTGAGCATTAAATTTGACATGCCCACCCACAGGAAAGTACAATTATTTCATGACCAAAAAAAATCATTTTTGACATCTTGTATAACAGTTATGGTTTTGTTTCCACATAAAAAATACCATGATAAAGCCTTGAGGTATTGTTTTTCTCTCGCTGTCAAAGTTTGCAACAATTCACAGATAAATTTGGATACCCCTTTTCAATTATTCCTCTCTTTATCAGGAGTGATCTGTAACAGAAAAAGAACCTGCCAAAATTGTTATCACTGTTTTAAAGTCCTCTTTTCTTTTGGTGCAGAAGGGCAAAAAATATTCCAATGAAATATTGTTTGATATCATGACAATCAATCTGAAGGTTGTCAAAAAAATTCATATTTACACCCGACTCTGAATTATGAAAATTTTTGGTAGGGTCTAGCACTTGTCAAGTCTTGTATCAAAGCATGTTAGAAAATGAAACAAGATACTTTTTGTGACAGTTCTGTTTATTTTCCCTGCACTGACATCTTGACAGAATATATCTACTTTTAAAAATTGGGGGAAAACATTTTGAAACACTTGAGTGAGAAATTATAATGAAATTTAACAAAAATGTCCATGGATGACAAATCGGTTTTCAAATAAAATAGATTTTGGGACCAGATTAGGGAAAATACCTGGTCAATTTTTATCTTGACTTTTTATCCGCTTGTTCATCCCTGAATGAAGCTTATACTTAATATCCATCTGATGGTCATGGTTCTCAGCATAATTATAGACCTGGAAAAAAACGACGCTTTAAAAATGAAATATGAACGAATAATCGGATCAGTATTATGACATGGAAAATTACATCCTAAGATTGAATTTCCAAAATAATTTTCTTTTGAAAGTAGTTCTTTAGAGACATTAAATATGAATGAACTGATAAGATTTCATGGGAAAATTGAAAGCACTAGGATTCTGGGATGATCAGTCTTAAAGTACACTGGGAGTGGTTTAATGGCTGTAATGTTATTATTTTGACATGGATTTTGGAACAGGAGATGGCCTTCAATTTTCATTCCATAGGAATGGGTCAAGGGTGAGTGCTTCGGCCATTGTTATTGCTGCATTCTGTTCACAGTCTCTGTGTGGACATGATGCAGGGATAGTCATTGATGTTGGCAAAGTTATGAAATGGACCGTATTTCACCTGTATCAGCTAGCAGGGTAAAAACATAAAAATCTGAGCCAGGTAACAAAACATTATTGCCCAGGTGTGACAGTGCCAAAATGATGAGTGACACTTATACCAACCACATAAAAACGCAGCCATTGAGCCACACATACAGGGCTTTGTGTTAGATACGTATTTCTGGTATACATCGGGTATCATTTCATATGGTTTTATTAAGATTTAGTGCATATTTCTGACATTTTCTGTGAGATCTGAAAAGTATCAGTGGAAGTGATATTGCATAAAACCTAAACAGCTCTTACTGTCTGTTTTTCACTAAATGTGTGTGATGATCCTTTATCATGTAAACTACCAAAAAAAAATTCATACCATTTTCCATAAATGGGCATTTCATTTCATCAATTGGTGAAGAAAATCTCTTTTGAATAGAATTTGAACAAGAAATGAATACCTTTTCTATCAAATACACTTAGAATATAATGATTAACACAGTTGATACATTACATTTGTTAATTATTAGATTTGGTCATTTATTTTCTCCATCCTGTAGCTGTAAATGCTATGATCCTTAGAGATAAATAAAAAAGTACAGTATACTGCAAAAGTTTCCCATGAATGCAGGCAGAGCTAGAACATTTTCTCTTCTAAATTTCATCAGATAGTTAGGAATTATTTGCATGAATGGAAAAGCAGTATCTGGCAGGCACGCTCAATTGAAGACGACATTGTAGTATATCCGATTTTAATGAAATCTTGAGGAATATGTTTTGGGAAAGAATAGATAATGCAGAAAAAAGGGGAAAAAAGCATTCAATAAAACAAACACAAATACATTTCATCCCATTCCTGAAAAAAAAGGTATTTAAAGAGGATTTCAGTGGACTAAGATGCACAGAGTCGCTATTTAAACATATTGCCTGTTCATCGCTTCAAGGCTGGAGTGTATCTTTAAAATATATTTCATGACTCCTGGAGAAAAAAAATTGTTTAAAAATGCTTTTTGAAAAGAAAAAATTTAAATAAAACATTTTATCAGTGTTATCAGTTGTATATCAGATAGGTATAAATATACTAAAAAATGATAGTTCATTATCTACACATGTGTCACTGGTACAAATACCCTTCAGGTATAGACCTGAGATTGCAAAACTGCAGATAAAATTGTGATAGGAGGTAGAACATTTAAGTTATGAATTATCTAAACATAAAAATGATAATATTAAACAAAAAGGGCCATAAAAATTGCATTCTCCCAGTTTTGCCAAGGGGTGAATAACCAGGCATTGTCTCCACAGTGCACTTGAGAGAGAAAAAAAAAGGAAAAGAATAATATATATGTGTAGTGCGTGGTCTGGAAAAATTAGTCCTTTAAGGGATTCAGCCCATTTTATGGACGTCATTTGTTTTGCTGCATTTATGTATATATATGACCATATGTTATATGAATGAATTACCGCAGAATTAACTGATGGGGCTTGCAATATGATGTATTTGTATTCAAATCAATTTACCAGTATTTACAATGCATATACATGTATATAATAATCATGCTATATATCTTTTAAAAAGATTTTCCATTTCATCTATTTAACTTTCACTCATGGTAATTATTAAATCAATTTTGATCATCTACGATTTTATTTTTCCAGACAACGAACCTAGTCCTGTTTCACCTACTCCTAATGCAGAGGATGCCCATGTCTGCGGGAAATGTCGAGAAGAGTTCCTAGGCCTGGAAGAATTCATATCTCATAAAAAAGTGTGCAGTAATAAACTTGTTTTGGTTTATGAGGGCAAGGACAGTGAAAACACTGAAAGCAACGAAGCTGATTTGGACAATTTGGACCCTCCTTCAAAAGTTCCGAGATATTCTGACCTAGAGGAATACAATTGTGGGGGATCCGACGGCGAAGAAACCGACTTCATGGACAACTTCGACGATGATGAGAATGAAATAATGGATGCCGAGGACCAAGAGATAGCCAATGAGGAGATAGATGAGGACTTGATGAAAATCTCCATGATGAATGCTGCTGCCGCAGCAGACGATGAGCTCTCGGCAGATAGTGACGAGGATGAAGAAAATAACAATGGCACAGATAGAAAGGATGTGGAAAAGTGTTCAGAAGACAATAAAGAGAAGACAAACCGCAGCCTTCCAGGAGCACCTCTTATGTTTCCATTCTCTCAGTTTTTACCCACAAACTCAAATGTGATCTTAGAGCCAATGAATGCCACTCGTGCAGCAGTGGCCCAATTTGCTGAAAACAATTTAGCCCCAGCAGAAGTTGCTCTGTTGCACTCCACACTTTATAATTTACAGCAGCAGCAGATCTTGCAACTTCAGTTAATCCAGCAACTTCAGTTACAAGTGAACATGGGAGGCAATCCAACCCAGTGCTCCCTGCCATTTTTGCCACCAGTTTTGGCCTCACAATCATCATCTCAGGAATTCAACAATCATAAACCTCAAAGCACCAGCAAGTTGGAGGAGGAGGACAATGTGCAAGACTTGAGCAACAAGGAAGAGAAGTTGGAGAAAAATCCGGAAGCTTCAGAGAGTGAGGAGACAGAATCAAAGCCAACAACAATCACAACTCCAGCGTCGTCTGCTCCCATAGTGCCCCCTACGCCATCACCTCTACCACTGTCTGGCAAAGACATATTGTCATCTGTTCCCCCACCCACCTCAGAATTTGCCAAGCTGACAAAATGTAAGTATATGCAATATTGGTATTTCTTTATCTTCTCAGTGGCAAAGCAGGAGATATAGCCACAGTTTAATCAAAATGTAGATACATTAAAACCTATCTAATCTGACATGTGTTGTGAGATAGAATGCATTGTATTAAAAAAAGTTTGAACATGAAAAAAACCCCAGTAACTGTAATAGGAAATGGATACTGGGTTGCAGTTGACAGTGAAACCATTGTCAGATTATTTAGGTTTCACTGTACTTTAGTACTGATCCTTAAGTGCATGTACTTCAAGTGTGGTCCATTAAAAGGTAAGTATGAAGTTTGTGTGTGTGTATATGTACAGTTGACTATATACATTTGCCATGGCAATCATCAGATTAAAA
>CAJDSM010000085.1:58854-63854 GCA_903981925.1 Ostrea lurida
GGTAGGGGGAGTAAAATACGTATTTCAGACATGTCAAACTCATTTAAGGAACTTGACAAAGACATTAATTTCTTTAAAGAGGATGTATTGTAACTGCAAAAATTTTACAGTTAAATTAATGAATTTATTTATCAATTTCCTAATTTTTAGCTAAAATTTTCCCCTTTGGAACCCCGCAGTGATGGGGATAATGTATCTACAAGGTAGAAAGCCTTTATGATATCCATGGGTTTGTTTAATTCATGACAACTTTCACCTGCGTTTGATGTCATTACTTCAAAGTTTTCTCCAAATTTCAAACAGCCTAAGCTAGGGATGTATGATAAAATATGTATTAATAAAGGGTCCCACATCGTACTTTGTTAGCAACTCAACATTTCCCCTGAAAGATTCAAGTCAGTTGCCTTTAGATCAAATGGCCAGAAAAGCATTTTTAACTATCAATTAAAAGTTTACTTTTCATCTTCAGTAATTTTAATTAAAACAGATAAAATTCTAATCTTTTTTTTAGATCATTCATCATGAGAATAGGTTGAATGACTTACTCATTGAAATGAATAGCTAAAATGTACACCTTGGGTACACAGTTGGATAGATTTCAGATGCAATGAAAACAATATTTCTGGAAAAAAAGTGATAAATTTGTTTATTGAAAATTTTTTGTACCCTGACTGTGTATTGATCAATCGATTTCGAAGGTTTAAATGTTCTTAATATACAAATTGTCACCTGTCACAACCCGTTGCTAGAGCAATCCCATAAGGCACCATAAAAATCTTGCCCATAAACAGATATGAAAAAGACATTTTTTGATGAGATAAATACATATTTTATGGGTTTTAATTCACACATATGAAAAATAATATCCTCTTACACAAAGACTTGTCTGTTCTCGTTGCCAATATCTAACTTCAAACCCAAAGCGTTAATTTGCCTTGATGGGCTGAGGGGTAGGAGTTTAAGGATATCAAAAATCACCTCCTCTACCAAAAATAAATAAAAAATTGAATAGTTATGAATTTTATGATGAGAAACTTCTTTGCATGTTGACTTTAGACGTTCGAGAGACCTTGTGATTAAGATCTAAGTATCCCAAAGTTTTACAAGATTTTGGGATTTCTTTTCTGACAAAAAGATCGGATTCTTGATACAACATTAAAATTGGTTGACCACATGATACGAGGGGCCAAATTCTTTCTTCTGGTTCTGGCACTACAAGTATAAACAGGAAGGGAATTTGTACTCATTTTAAGGATATCCCCCTTTGCATGCATGATTTTGAATAAAAAAGAAATGACACATTGTAAATCAATTTAAATGTTATCATGCATTTTATCAAAGACAAACAAAGACAAAAAAAACCTAGCTGTTATATTAGTCATACCTCTTCTAGCAATGCTGTCTAAGTTCATATTTTTTTGTGGATCGAACAAGAATTTCTTTTTCTTAATGGGTGGTATGATCTTTCCTTTAAAACACAAGCAATCTTTTATTTTATGACAAATTTTGACATTTAGATTGCAGTTTGAGATATGATTTAAAGTGTCAAAAGTTTCAATCCAATCAAAAAGATATTTCAGCCATTCATCATTGATATTTTATTATTGTCAGACATATTTTCTGATCTAGGCAGGTCCATCTAAGATTTATACCTAAGATGTAATCAGAGAGGTATTAGACTGTGAATAATGGGTGATTGGTACACCTTAATCCTCTGCCGGCTGTCACAGAATCAGAGATGCCCAATTCTGCAGAAGGAAACCTTATATAGCCCCCCAAAAAATTATTGTCCGACCGAAAAACAATGTCATTGTAGGCTCATTAAATTCAATAGTCTTGGGAATCCAGTCGCTTACATCAATAGCTTTGAGATTAAAAAGAAGGTGATATGTAAAGGGATGTTTTCTTTAGGAAAAAATTCTTCAATATGAATCATTGTGATTTTTTTTAAGAATAGTATCGATGAAAATTCATGAGAAAACGTGACCGAAGGCAAAGTTACATTATGCTTGCTTTTTCATACGTGCACAAGTTTTAAGAGTTTATCTCGAAGGAAATTGATATTAAATGGATGTATTTTCATTTTGTGTTACAGATATTCGTACTTTATGATGAATGTTGAAATGAAAATGATTTCCAATGAATAATGTAAAAGTGCCAAAGCTACCTGTAAAAGCAATTTTTTTCTTATTGTTTCCAAAAGGCAACTCATATTGTACTAAAAGATATATCATTTTGTACCAATCACTTTGAATTAAATATATATAGCATATGAAATGAGAGGTGAAATTGAAAAATTTTGTAATGTTTTCTACCATATGTTGATCTTAATGAACATCAAAGATTATTTTTTTAAGTTTCGTATAAATGCCTCTTTTAATCTATTTTTCATCAGGGTTTGTAACTGAATAATCCTTTTAAGAAGTTTTACAAAGTAAATTGGAATAAAGAACGAACTGCTATGTTATTAAGTCTCATGAATTTTTAATAAGTATTATGAATTTTAAGAAGTTATTTTATCCTGCAAATGGTTTATCGTCACTCTGAAAATGCATATTAGTGAGTGGTTATAACTCTATTGATTCTGTGTTTTAGAAAAAATACAATATTGTCTTCATCTGAATTAGCAACTCAAAGTAAGCTAAGATTAAGTGATATATATGTAAATCTTGGGGTTGTTTCAGTATAATTAGAGTATTCATTACTCATATACCAGTTTGTCCTTCGTCGTGAAGTCCTAGGGATTATCACAGTGTATGTAAATATGCTTATATATTGGCACTATATCTTGAAGAATTTTACCATTTTTTAATAAACTGTGTTTTAAAAGTTTATATATTTTAAAGAATCGAAGACTTAAGAGATGGCAATAAGTGGAAGTTTAAATGGAAAGTGTGGAACATTTCCTTATGATATTATCCATGATCCAAGAGCTCCGAGCCTGCATGTTTACGTCAAATACGAGTATTTGCGAGTCTTATATATGTATTACACATTTAATATATATTTATTTATTCATGATCCCCGGAGATGGGGGGATGGTGACACGCAGACGAGAAGAAAAAGCATTAAGTCGGAAATAAAGATCGTTTGGATGAAATATTAATCATATTCTGTATGATATTTTTGCAATATAACTTCTGAAATTTCTTAACATAATCATAAGTGTTAAACTTCATAGATATGGTGAATTATTAAGGGTCTCTCACACTTAGTGTTTGGAAAGGAGACTGAATCAGAGTGCGTTATGCGGTATTGCAGCATTCTGTAGATACATATTTGGTGTAATAACCCAATTATTGGTCCCGAGTTTATATCATAATTCATGTTATTTCACACGTTCCCAGGGGTTTGAACTTTTCTGCTGTAATGTACTGATGGAGGGCCATATTGATGTATACACCTGCAACATCCTCATGCAGATATGAAAATATTACTTGTACAAATAGAATTGACATTGTACAATCAGAGATATCATGTCTGAATGTCTACAAGTGACTACAACTAGTGTAAAATTAGTATAAAGTACAGAATGGACACAATTCTTCTTATTTGAAAATTGAAGGAACTTTCTTGGAGTTCTTTCCCTTTTATAAAATATATGCTCATGATAGATTCTTGTCTTTGGAGGCCTTAAGATGCAACAGAAAAAAATAACTGCATTTTTTTCTTGAGTGCGCTTTTCTGGTATATTTCAGACTGCAGTCTAAACATAAAAGATTAAATGCTTGGCATGCTAAATTTTCTTCCTTCATTTTTGTTTGATATTTCTACCATATGTATGAAATTACAAATTCTGTTTATAAATTCTAATGAGTTCCTTCATTGAAAAAGAAAATTGGGGCCTCCAAAAGGGAAGAGCAAGAACAGGAAATGTTAACCTTTGTTTTTCCAAGTGCTATTTGTTCCTACATCAGGCAACAGATATGAAAGTTTAAAATCAAGAGATCTGTGAAGGAATTAGAACACACCAGAACTTTTTATGATTGATGATATACCCTTGGCAGACTCGTCTAAGCCAGCATTTCCCCCCACAGTTATTTATGATAGTTGTATTATTTTTGAAGAAAGGAAATGGTTGATAACTCGCAGATATCTCTTTGTAAATAAAATCATTTCACTCCTTCATTCTGCCATTATGTGCAGCATTTTGCACCTGCAGTTATATAAACTTCAAGTAATATGTTTGAATCCTTTCCAAGTTTGAATACCACATTTTCTGCCTAATTTCAAGAAAATTACAGAGTAAAAACGGGGCTCTTTCATTTCATTATTTTAATTGTGTAATTTCAAAGTAAACTTGACTCAGGGGATGATGCTCCCAAAGTAGATGGGAGTTTTTATAAGATATTCCTAGATATTTAGGTCTTTCAGTGCCAATTTAGAGTAGCGTCCCTTGAATCTGCAGTTATATACATTGCCAGTTCATATTCTGAAGATGTAATGAATATTAATGGAAGACTTTTGTCTTGGAGAACACACCATGCAGTCAAATGTATTATGGTGAAATTTGGTAACTTGATGAAATATTAATGACAAAATATATTATCAGGAATGATTAGTTTGCAATTCCCTTGAAGTAATGCAAAAATAATAATTTAGTTGGGGATCAATTTGCATAAATCAAATTAGTTTTTAATATTATACATGAAATTGTATATAGATAAGGCATAATAAAACTGCCAATAATCTGTTGATATGGGAATATAATGTTGCCAATATCCATAGCTATTTGCCTCCTTTGAGAGTCACAACAAAATACATATTGCACCTGCATGGTCTTGTTCCCATGAATATTCTGTAATGAAATAAATTTTATTGTTTCCATCTTCAGTTCCATAAATTTGAATCATAGTTGGCAAATTATACTTGGAATTGATATAAAAGGAAGCAAAAAATTAGAAGGATATTGGAAATCGGATAGGTATTTCACAACAGATTATTACAGTCTTTTTAATCTATCTTATATGAAGATCATTTTCTACTTAAATGACGAAGGA
>CAJDSM010000085.1:68854-99098 GCA_903981925.1 Ostrea lurida
TACAGGTAAAATTATTCCAGTGTAAATCATTTGATAAAGGAGAGATGATATCACCCGGTTCAAAATTATTAGTTCTCTAGTCGGCTATGACATCTGAATATTGAAAAATATGATTTATGTCTTCAAGCCTCTTCGAGCACACAGGTTAACTTTCCATAAATTGATTTAGAAATGATGGCTCTGCTATTTTTATTACGAAAACGTCATGTAAATTTCACTTGTAACTAGTTGCAGAAATGATTTATTGAACATTCACCTACTTGCTTGTATTTGATTAAATATTTCATTTTTGTCATAAAATGATTTTATATAGCAACCGCCGTATTTCTTGGATACTTGGATAGTCATACTCGGAAAGTGCAGAATGATACAGGGAATATATCACTCAAAATTGTCAAACACAGATAAGTGAAGCAATAGGAAGGACAGTTTTAAGAGGGTTATTTTTATTCAGTTACAATAAACTTTGAAGCTATGTTACCATTGCGCAGTCCTGTTGTGAACTGGAAGGAATAGCATGTATAACTATGCCATATGTCCCTTTGCCTCCTTCTCACCATTATTTCACACTTTGTCTGGGAAAATATTTTATATTGTCATAATTGTATTAAATGAGTACGTGGAAACGACGAACAAGAACGGAAATGTCTAAAATTGATGATTTTACAACACCGACACGAAGGTCGATTTTGACAATGTCAGTTATAAATTTTCAATTTTACGTCAGAATTTCTTAGCAATTGTGTGAAAATTGAGTTGTAATTCACCTAATATCACAAACACCGCATCATAATCTTGAGCAATTTATAAGTAACATGTACGCATTTAGTTCTTCACCATCCTGTGAATCTAATTAGCAGACGACCCTTGGTGTCATTTGCCGCCAAAATTGACACGATGCAATGAACATGATGAAAAGAGGAATTTTCCTTTTTTTTTTTTTTGGTTGTATCGATCCTACAATTCTTGAAGAAATTTATCTTTTTCTTCCCCATCATTGTAATCTAATTCTAAAACAATTTATGGTCCTTCTATAACTAATGAAACCTCCTAACTCTTGGACAGGCAAGAAATATTATTCCGCAATTATATCGGGAGAAGTGCAATTAATATTGCAGACTTTTAAAGAATGGAATATCTTTTTTTTCTTTTAATCCAATTAAGTGATAATGTTTTCACTTTATTATGAAAGGCAGTTTTTCAAATTTGTTGGTGTAGGTTTGAGAATTGATATTTGGCTTTCAACTGTTCCCGATTGGCGCGAAGTTGGTGTCGTTGCAGTGTCGCGAGCTTTTGTCTGCGTCACAATTACTGAAAAGAGAACGATGATATTTTTTCTTCCAAGAAAGTTGTCTATTTTAAGCTAACACAATATATCATGCAGGTTTTCTTTGTATGTTAATTTTATTGGTTGCAGAAACTTAATTTAATTCGTGTAATTTTCGTCTCGGTCCATGGCGAAATGAGTGATTGGGTATTGCTGGACACATCCATTTGATGTCCATCTTTTAATCACGATTCGCCTTGAAATTTACAAAGGGCAACACATTACTCAATATTCTCTCTGGACCATTTGTGAAAAGCATAGGTCACGGGGAACAAGAGAGAACTATCCCCACACCTGCCTTTATGGTCCTCGCGCAGATGATTAAAAGATGGACAGAAATTAAACCAAGAAACGGGGAAAGTAACTTTTAACAATGTAGGTTTCGTTCCCTTTCCTTTATCTATAGAATGTGTCCATTTTGATAATATTTCTTCAATATGGACGGTATCTTTGATGGGCTAGGTGAAGAGAAAGCTATATTGATATGGAGTCGTCTTTAGGATAAAGAGAGGGCATAGTATTTTTACATCTGGCGATCATAATTCCTTTTGATGGAATTTCCGATATGACAATAATACTTTTAAACATTTACCTTAGAATTATGATATTTCCCGCTGAAATCAATAGAGGTTATGTTAAACTTTCAAAACGGGTGCTTTACATACATGGTGAGATATACCTGCATTAAGATACCTGAATTATGAGATCAGCACCATAATATAATGTTGGAATTTTCATATTAAAGAGACATATTAATTGGCTGTTTATCTTGTTTTATATAAAACGTAGGATTTTTCCAGCTTTGGAGAGCTATATGACGAAATTTTTTCGCATGCAGCAATAGACCGTTTTATGTCAAGATATTCCTTGTAGAATATGTTTTAATGGGTTGCTTTTAATTTTGCGATTAATATTTCAAAAAAAGATCCTAAACAAGTATTTGCAAATCTGCGTTCGGAGTGGTCCAGGTATACATGATTCAACTCGCACCTGTGTTTTTATGATATCAATAGTAATTTTAATACAAAATTTGATACATCCTTCTCGACTCATAAATTCAAAAAAGTCGTCCCCCACAATGCGCCTTGGACTCTCATTATCATAAATGTCATTTTATAAAATTGCTTTTTTTACAATAGAAGAGGTCAACTTCACCTAGGGAGAAATTTGACAAAATGATTGCCTCCTTTGTTGTTGCCAAACATAATGACCAATTTTCACTCCAACTCCGGATGAATTTAACAGAGAGGCGAAGTGACTAAAATATCTTTCCCTTATTATTTATGGCATCAAATAAAATCTGACAAGCTTATAAAGGATTGGATAGGGCCAAAGGGATGTTGTATAATTTGTCTCGGTCAGTTGAAGCTGACCAGTCGTAATTACAATCCTGTCGTTTCCTGGGCTTTTGAAGAGTTCTGCTGTATGAATCACAGAGCGAATTATCTCTTGGACATTCAGAGAGTTAAGAAACAGGTCATAAAAAGTCGAAAAATAATTTAAAGTCAACCGCAGTTTTGGTTGTTATTTCATATCAAAGTGGATGTGATAAATCCCGCGTTGAAATGGTCATTTTAGAATCCAGTAATTCGATATCTTTTATGCTTGTGAGGTAGATAGATTTTAGAGCTCGATCAACAAAAATTATATAACCTGTGTTGGCGAGTCTTTAGAAATACTTTTAATGCCGACCATAAACTCATGCTGGAGGGTCAACGACAATATTTGTATATATTTGATTATAGTTTTTAATTCAGATGTGAGGAAATTGGATCAATAGATAGATATTTACTTAAAGATATTCATTTTCATACGTCGTGGCCCGGTTTATGGCAAACGCAAACATTTCTTTTCTCGGAGATAATTTGGATAAACACCCCTGACTTGCTGCGTGTTTCGGCTGTACACCGCACATAAAAGACCAAAAATTGAAACATGAATCGATCTTTGTTTGTTCATCTTTAATTAATACATATTTGACGAACCAATCCTAACTGAGAGATATGATGAAATCAATTACGGACTTTTTGCACAACGGACATCTGCGTTATCATCATGGTCCAGCAATTGCAATTTCTCCCGCGCCACTGCTGTGCTGCATTATAACACTAAAATGTCGCCTTAACCTAAATTATCAAAGTTACATAACATATCCCCGCTGAAGATTGGGATTAGAATTTTGTGGGGTTCGAGGATTATAAATATATCATATTAATGTTTGTCTTCGGGCTAGAGCATTTCATTCATCATATCAATGCGATTTCCATGTTTTCATATATAATCTCAAGCAAATAGAAATTTGATAATGAGATATCGCGTAATCAAGCTTATGAGTCCTGTCAATTTTAAATGTTTAAAAGAAGTTAACATAATATTGGTGTTATGAATCATTTCTTACTAGTAGAGCTGTTCCATTCGTTCAGCCTCGCCTTTGTTGACAGACGTTTGTGTTTTTCTGGCATTTTGCAGAGTTCCTCAGTTATATTTTATTGTGAAATAAATATTTATGCCTTTTGTCATAAGAAAGTGTTTTCCTGTTATCTTATCGTAGTTTGAGCCCCTCCTGAAACGAACGGAACACTGGCACTATTGACATAATTTATGACTCAATCGTAAGAAAAATCGGCACAAAATATGAATATACAAAAACTTTTATATCAGTTGTAAAATAATGGAAGTTTAAAATCCTCTTTATTAATCACCAGTGACAAGAAGTGCAGCATGAAGCTTGTGTGTAGGTTCTGGATTCTAACAAAGCACTCTAGACCCTTCAAATCACTTTTTGAAAATCGGTGTTTGATTTATGGCGTTGAAAACCTTGGATTAATTATCCTTCTGAAGCTGTTAAATTGCAGCCACGTTTTATTTCAACCTTACATCATAACACATATGCTGTACATGTGAAAGTAGATTAATCATTCCGAATGTGATTTGGACAAAAAGCAGCGAACTTTCTTGGTAATGTGATGCTAACCAGTGGCAGCTTTATTGTTTAGTTTTCGAGACATACTGAAGAACAGTAAAACATGTTTACTCTCCAGTTTCATTAGGTCTTGAATATTGTACATGTTGAATATCTTTTGATTCAAATCCCTGCAAGATAAAAATAGAAATCTCATAATTCCTTGTCATTGCAGGTGAGAGGCCCTTCAAATGCAACATATGTGGGAATCGCTTCACAACAAGGGGAAATCTGAAGGTCCACTTCGAAAGACATAAAGCTAAATACCCGCATGTTAAGATGAATCCTCATCCTGTTCCGGAGCACCTGGACAAGATACCATCAATGCCTCTAATTGGGTCCCCTTTCCCATCGACACCGACTCCACCGCTTCCGCTTTCTGGAGGGCTATTCTCCTCAGCACCACCTATGTCAATTTCCTCCATGATGTCTTCAATATACTCCAATTCTATGTTTGGCCCAAGACCCACACCGCGCTTTCCACCAGCACCCTCCGTTAGTGAGGAACAGAGTTCCTCTAGTGCGTCTTCATCCTCCAGTCTCCCTCAGACCTGTCCCACACCCACTGCCAGTGAAGCACCGGTGCGCAAGTCTCCTGTCATTACTGACATGGCAGTGACAGCACCAGTGTCTTCTGCGATTAAACGCGAGGCATCAAGTCCAATTGAAACCCAAACGAAGATGAGTCGTCCATCTAGTCAATTTCCTCTCCTGTCGCCAGTCCCTTCAGTTCCGCCACCTCCTCCTCTGACGCCCACAAGTGGGGGATACTCTTCACGAGATTCAATCTTGCCAACCAAAATGATTGACCATGACGAAAATTTAGAGCAATATATGGAAATCGATCGATCAGAGACGTCTAAGCTCCAACAGCTAGTTGACAACTTGGAAAACAAAGTGTCTGATCCTAATCAATGTGTTATATGCCACCGTGTTCTAAGCTGCAAAAGCGCTCTCCAAATGCATTATCGCATCCATACAGGTGAAAGACCGTACAAATGTAAGATTTGTGGACGGGCCTTTACAACGAAAGGAAATCTGAAAACTCACATGGGTGTTCATCGCATGAAACCACCTATCAGAATGATGCATCAATGCCCAGTTTGTCACAAAAGCTTCACCAACCTTCTGGTTTTGCAGCAGCATATACGAAGCCACGCAAGCTTGCCAGGACTGCCACCAATGCCAGATATGTCTCATTTTAAGGCATTCGGAAACTTTCCCAGACCGATGGAATGGGGTCATCGACCTTTTGATCTTTCCTTTAGACATGAACCAGAGAGGGAACTCGACCTGAGCAAAACTTCTCCAACATATCAAATGCAACGAAACAAGGGTTATGAGTACGAAGTAGAGGACAGGGACACTTCAAGGGATATGGATGACGTCTACAGCGATGAACCACCAAATCGTAACGATGGAGAGGCAAGGCAAAATGGTGAAGCACATATGGATGAAACCATTGAAGATGGAAGCGATGGAGAGGATAAAAAAGATCATACAAAAGATCGTCCCCCAAGACCAGAGTCTACGAAATCCGATGTCTCCAAAGGCTCTGGAAGATCCGCATCCCCAAATACCGAGGACGAAAGTAGTCCATTATTTCTACCCACCAGCAATTTGTCGCCAAGCATAGGAATGGGACCTATGCCGCTATACAACACTTCCCTTGCTGCCCTTGAGGAACGCGTAAGAGCCATTGATTCTTCCATGGCAAGTCATAGATACAATCCGTTTGGTTTGAATGGATATCCACACATCCAAATGGAAAAGAAAAATATGGATGATAACGGCGAACTATCGGACTCCGAGGAACATGGATCAGCAGACGATAGTAAGCCAGGAACACCAGCTTTGTCTGTGAACAGTGAAGGTAGTAATTCCATCAATGGATTTATGATGGGCGGGGACAAGCTTAGTACTACATGTAATATATGCTTTAAGACATTTGCTTGCCGCAGTGCGCTAGACATTCACTACCGCAGCCACACAAAAGAACGTCCTTACAAATGCGAAGTCTGTGACCGAACCTTTACCACCAAGGGAAATATGAAGCAACACATGCTAACACACAAAATACGTGACCTTCCCAATTCATTCAGCAACAACAGCAACAGCAGTGAAAATTTGGAAAATGATGAAAACTCAAACGATTCGATAACAGAGGAGAAAAAAATGGAGGACCAACCACGTTTACAGGCGTCATCAAAAATAAGTGAAAGCAGTAATCAAGATCGACAAACCATTGCACCTGCAGTTTCTAGCGGTAGTGGCAGTAACTGTACAAGTAATGGAGGAAACACCTCCAACGGATCACAAGATTCTTCTCCATTCTTGCGAAGAACTCCGTTGAAGCACCAATGTCAGGTTTGCCAAAAGGGCTTCTCGAGCGCCAGTGCTCTGCAAATTCATATCAGAACCCACACTGGAGACAAACCCTTCAAATGCAACGTATGTGGTAAAGCTTTTACTACAAAAGGAAACTTGAAAGTTCATATGGGAACCCACATGTGGAATAACAGTCCGTCTCGCCGAGGACGCCGGATGTCCATCGAACCTCCATTTATGATGACTCACAAAGAGAACCCATACATACAGGGAGGGTTTCCGCCGAGAGCTCCTGATTTCTTTCCATATCAATTCCCACCGTTTATGAATGGTGTTCCTCATCACAAGATTAACGAAATTTCCGTTATCCAGAGTCTGGCTAGTGGCATGGGACACATGCCGCATCTACCACTAAAAGATGATCATTTAACATCGCGCACCAAGGTCTCGGAAACCGAATCGAAAGGAGAATCATGGAGAAAAAGCGATTCTAACGGTAATTTAACATCATCGGGGGAATTGGACTTGAGCATGAAATCAAATTCCTCGACTTCACCAAACAATAACAGTAAACCCTCTCCTACCCCCGGGGATAATTGGAACTCAGCTTGGAAGACCATGTGTCACTTGTGCAACCAGAATTTTCCATCCCCAACAACACTAGAATATCACATGCAGAACTATCATCTGAAAGGCTCAGAATCACACCCCAAGAGTATAGTTGCTTAAAATACTAGGTACATGATATTGTGTTGTGAATTATGTGTTAGGCATTCCACTATCAGAAGCATTTTTTGTGTTGTTAAATGTTACTTTTTATCATCTGTGAACAAAAATATATGAATGCATCGGAAATCCTAAAAACATTGATAAGAAATCCAAAACATTTCACAGATAGGAAGAATGATGCATTCACAATATATACATGTATTCATATATCTTGCAGAAGTTGTTAAAAGTTAGTTTGCAACTGAATCTTATCTTATATATTTGAATTACCAAATCTTGAAAACATACGCATGGTTTATTATTTTTTGCATGTAGTCTTGCGCATGGAAAGAGTCTAGTCGAATCTCATCGATAATCAAACGACATATCACATACTGTAGTACTCTCTACCTCGTTTTGCTTATTGTAAACGTATAGGGCGATGTATTGGGGGAAAATATTTGGAGTAGCTTTATATTTGTCTTTGTCGGCAATCAGGAAGCCAGTTCCTACTACGCATTTTAATAGAAATTATAGTATACGTATTCCTTGAATTGTACGCATTTAATTAAATATATAGTTAAAATTTACACAATATTTTTGGACATTTTGTAGTTCAACGTAGTTGTTGCATGTTGATAGATGTTTAGCTTTGTATACACTTTTCGTTTTTATTTGTACATACCAATATAAAAAATGATATATTTCTTTTTTGTTATTTCATTTGAAAAAGCGCTTACAGTAATATCTACAGCTGTTTATTGTATATATTTTTACTTGTTATTTCTTTACGTTTTGTCTAGGTTGTGCACTACGTCATCATTCTTTGTGTGCGAGTCAGAAGTCATGCTTATAGGGGTTAACGTGTTACGGTGCTGCTTAGAGTATTTTATTCTTGCTGACAGTATATTTACAAATATTTTTCACAAGTCAATAGGACATGCATGATGTTTATTTATTGAACGATTATATATGTGTCTTCCGTTGTGTCACTGCTGGGGTAGAAAACGCGGCATCGCCACCCCACCTTATGTCACTCCACAACAGTGTGCACTGGGAACAATTGAGATAGACTGTTTTGTGTAGATTTCAGTGTTTTCGAATAGATCTTGTAACTATTTGTTTTTCATTTTAAATGATAGTTATCTGGCATCTTGTTGTTATTACCAAAAAGACGATTTGATCTATTGAAAATTTTGACGCATGCGTGATGAGTGGAGATATTTGAACTTCTGACCTTTGTATAGGGTGCAGAATGCTGCAGATGCCACATTGTGATAAAATTCGTGAAATCCATAACTAGGCCTAATCTGTATTGTTCTGAAAACTGTATTTAAAAAGTGATTTTGAAGTAAGGAAATCCAGGTCTGAATATTTCCCACAGGTTATTGAGTTCTAATGTTAAATTCTGATTCGGCAGTCTACAAAAGGATGTTATTTGATAACACTGTATTTTTTCTGTGATGACATAATTTGAATAATTATAACACTTTACAAAAGTTGAGACTTGATAAATGTCGAAATTCAGTGGATGTATTGAATGACTTTTGTGATCCCAGGGTACCTGTGTATTCTTTATAGATTATGCCAACTGGCAATGAAGCAAAAATAAAAGTATACATCAATATATCACTTGTCTGTATTTATACTTACTTAGATTTATCAGAGTCATTATTTAAAGAACATGAAATACAGTGTACGGTCAATATGAAGTGAATCCACCCTTGTTAAGAGAATTCAGGAAATGGCGTCACTTGCAGATGGGAGTTTAGCAGGGAACCCTGTATTTGCATGCCACACCGCCTTCAAACTTTAAAACTACGAATTTTAAAAATTCGTATGGTAATAATATCTACAAAGACAAACATACTACTAATTTGATGTCTGTGGAGAAAACGCTTGTTGTTACGTTCATGAAGTTCAGACTTTGAAAGGATATCATGATGGTTATGAACAGAAATATTTCTTGGGCGTTTCATTCGAAAGGACTGATTCATGCATACACGAAAGCGTTAGGTTGTTGAGAATTGTCAAAAATACGTTTTCCCGTCAACCTTTTTCGGAGTGGTAAAATTCAAATTGGAAATAAATGACGTCTTCTACTGTTCAATATTGAAAAACAAAACAAAAAACAATCCAACAGATTATTGTTTTTAAGTCCGCTACTAATAAGACTAAAATTTCATGAAGATAGATGCAGAATTAATTATTAATTCTCGGTAGAAGATCCCCACTACTCCGTTACCATGATGGATCATGAAAAGACATTAATCGAAATAGCACATTTTGTGCTTTACGACATCGTACACTTCATCTTAGTAATTCACGATTCAGTAATTCAGCCATTGTAGATATAGAAATTCTTGGATACACATTTCAAGTTGTGGTATTGATGCACAAAGGTGTTGAGACCACCATACGACGAAATGAAAATCAAAGAGGGAACACAAAGTGAAATCTGGGCTTTGATTTTTGAGTAGATGTATCACTTGCAATCATTCAACGGAGAAGAGGGACAATATATAATATATAAGTTTGTCATTCATCATATATGAAACAAAGATCATAGGAACACGACACGCATTGCCAAATTTCCACTGCGTTCATATCGCTGCATATTCGTACCTTCACCAATCGACATTAATGTTCGTCTCCTTGGTAATGTTTCCCGTCTTCTGCTAGACATTAACACGGATGTCATATTTCTTATGCATTAAGTCGGCTTCTTATTATTTTAACGCACGATACATAAAATGCTGAAAATATTTAGGTATTCTGATGAATATTGAATCGATTCCTCGAGAATCGCTGTGCACCTATGCCCAAAAGGAAATTAATGGTGTGCAGAAATGTCCATATTGAAAAGACTTTGTTACCTTATCAGACACTAAGCTGTGATTTTACACATGTACATGTAAAATGTACACATTCATACAATATGTAAGCATTTCAAGACATGTTGATAACCTTCTGTCATAACCCTGTAAGACTCCGAGTGCACCGATTCCATTTTGGCACCAGTTCTTCCTGTTGAAGTCTGTGTTATCAAACATTAATGAAATACAGTATCATTTTCAATTTACGGATATATACGTCCGGGTTGCACTGTAAATTTTTGGCAATGATTATGTATGTTCTATACCATTTGAGATCTCTCTTGCATACAAAATACTTCACTCAAAAGGAGTTGCTGAGGAAGGGATGAAAGTAAAAAATGTCGTCTGCTTCCGATGCTATCAAAGACACCCCAAGTCACGCACATTAATTCCCCTGTAAAATGTCAACACTGGGACATATCTAAGAGGCCACTTCTTTTGATATCTTTCACTTTCTTTTTTATTTTTACTCAAACAGAAATCCATCATGTTCGTCTGCTGAGGGAAGATATTTCGGAAATAGGCGAAACTTTCTGTACATAGACCCCGCGACTGTCGCCCACTAAACATCCTGATGTTTCATAAATCATGAGCCAAAATAAACAAAACGTAATTGATAACAGCTATCATTACACAATGATGCGTTTTATACAAGGCGTTCAAATTTCCATCCGTTTTGAAACATATTTTAGAGATATAACCATTCAAGCAGCTTGACTTACTGTTCCTGACAACATGAGCATGCGCCAAAACTTGTATGTTTCAGTATCCGTTTATGTTGACATAGTAACATTGTCATGACGAGGAGGAAAGAAAGTGTTCGTTTTCGAATATAAAATCTGTCACATTTTTAGACTGCTGAGGGAAACGTTCAAACCCTTCAACGCATAGTGAAAAGAGCTGCCAAACATCGTCATTTGATAATGACTCAACTCTGAAAACTTCCTTAATTTTGTTACTGTAAGCACGAAGTGACTAGAATAGACAATTCCGTTGGAAGAACATGTTGATGGTTGAGTTCTCATTTGGAGTTTTGATGACGTAGTAAAATCTCGTGGCTTTTAATGCACAAATTATGTGCACACTGAGTGCTTACCAGTCGTCCAGATATCATCATTGATAAAATTGACAATGATGAATTGTTGAATATCAAGACCAAAGATTTTTCAACCATGGTTGTTATCAAACATGCACCAGTGATCGATGCTACACTGCACCGATGTATGTCGTGCGATTGTTGCAATTTCTGACATAAAATAATATACGGTCTCGCAGCACAATTTGTAAATTCATTGCTACATTGTAGTTATTTCAAAGTCAATTTCACGGCACGCAGGGGCTGGATTCATTCAGGTATTTTGAAGTCCAAAATGGGAGAGGATAGTTTTAAAGATTTCTTACCATTTACTGTTTAATCATTTCGAACTAAGAAAAAAATGCCAGAAGAACGGCTGTTGTACAAATATTACCAGTCGATATTTAGAGTAACGTTTGCTCGAGTACAATGATCATTCGTCTCTATAGAGCCAGCCACGGCATAGTTAAAACTAACGTGCTCACCCATTAAATTTCAAACGTTTTATATTCTATTCTATGTATATAAGGCTTTCTTATAAAGGAATTTTCTAGGGCGCCCGCTTCACAACCTGATGGTCCCAGTTTTGGTTTTCAATCCGGTGCCGCGTCAAAAACCAACGACATTTGATAGAAAGTAATAACTGTTCCTTCGCTGATTGCCCGGCACAAGGAGTAAAAGTCAATAAAGACGACAACAACAACACCAAAAACCAAAAACGAAAGTACCGTGTCATGGTAGGCGTTGGCACGTTGTAGAAATCTCACTGCTAAATGCTTTAAACCATAATACAACGTCAAAAGTTATGGGTGAATTTTGTCAATGGAACGTAATAACAATAAACACCCCTTTCCTTCAGTTAGGGAAATGGGAAAGGTATACACCAGTAATTCTGTTTCGCTTTTATTTTTTTTTTTAGTTCATACCACGCTTCACGCTGACATGCTAACGCGCGTTATCGCTTCATGAATAGTACGCTGGCGTGCAACATTGCGTGTAATTTCAAAATGATTTTTTTTAAATGTTCGACTTCAGCATCCCCTTGCCTGTCGTAAGAGGCGACTGAATTCGGATGAGACCGAAAATCCGAGGCGCGTGTCACAGCAGGTGCGGCACGATAAAGATCCCTCCATTGCCCTGAGTACCGAGCATAGGCCTAAATTTTGCAGCCCTTTACCGGCAATGGTGACGTCTCCATATGAGTGAAATAATCTCGAGTGGGACGTAAAACAATAAATAAACGAATCGAATCGACTTCATTTAAATTTCTGTCAAAATTTCCCGTCTTTCAAATACACGTACTATATATATCAAGATTAATGCGCGCATTCACAACTGCAGCGAATTCATGAGGATATGGCTACCATTACAATTTGAAACAAAAAATATCACAGACAAAAGTAGTGCAAATGTAAATATCTATTTTCTATGAAGTCATGGGTACCATGGGATTCCTAATTTACTGCTGAATCCCATATCTTTAACAGTACATTCGGTATCACATGCAGGCATGCTACGGAAAACTGGCAAATCGGTCGTGGTCAGATTCAAAGGAATTGTTGTAACCCTTTTAATTATCTTTTTCGTTGTTGCCCATCGTAACCTTTCCTTTGCTTAACCTATAGCAGCCATTAAAAGTATGAAGCTGCAATGGTGGAATTCTGTTTATTTTCTGTTAAAGATTTCAAGAAACAAAAGTATTTTTGAAATGATCCATAAAAAAATGAAGCTATTCGCCTACAGATATGGGTAGATAAATCTCTGCAAACTGTTACTGCTAATCTCTCTTCGACAGTGATGGCGGTGTTCTAAGACATGAAATGGTCATCATCTGTAATACTCACATGAGTTTATTATATTATGTTTGACGTCGATAATGGTGGAAATCTTGGACTGTTGATGTGATAAAAGCTTGGAATCAAATTTCACATGACTGTTTCCCCCAGATAACTGGTCTTAATGTCCGAGACGTTAGCTGCCTGATCTGTTCCCAGAATATGAATGATATTACGGGAATATTTTGATTCCAATCAAGCCCTTACTCATCTATATTACATCTCGACCGACTAAAGAAGCAACTATGAATATAAACGATGAATTTATGGAAATTGACAAGAAATACTCCCATTAAACACTTCTATAAAGAACGGAATATTTTCATAAAGATGTTTTCGCCAATTTGATATTCAAATACGACAGCGGCCAGCTGATTTCCCAGATCTCAGTATTTTGCTCGAAACAATTGTAAGGATTATTATGTAAATGTCGCACCAATTGGAAATAGTTGTGAGTTCCGGTATGGCGGGAGTTAACGAGGAGACCACGAGACTCCATGGGAACCCGTTGTTTGTAAATTGGCGGTACCTGAAAGAAATAACGTCTTTGTCCTCATTTGCTACATATTTATTAATGTCAAGGGTAGAGGTTTTTTTTTCAAATGACAGATATTGTACCTGTACTTCTGCGGATTCTAAGTGTTGCGAGTCCGTTATACATTGTACATAAGGCCAGACCAAGTCAATTCTTTGTTAAGCGTCAGCGGGTGGTTGGATTTTTCGATTCCCTGATGGCAAAAAAAAAACCAAAAAAACAACAACAAAAAAACACCAACAACAACCAAACAGTAAATGTCCGGAATTGTTCGTTATATTATTCATTGCATATCCAAATCAATCACCATTTTTTTTCACTACAACTGTGTCTTTAGTGCACCAGACATGCATAGTTTGGATATTTGTTCATCATAGGTGGTACTTAGGCTGAAGCAAGAAAAAAAGTAGCGTCACCCACAAACAGTATTTTCGTTTGTTTTTTCCTGATAGATAATTAGGTTTTGTTAATCTGACCTGAGGCTTAACAAAGAAAAAATCAGGAATGGCCTGATCAAGCTCTAGACTAATATTTAGTGCGAGCGAAACAGGCGACGGGGTAATAATTTTCATGCGTGTACAATGCGCTATAGAGGTATAGTTTTATGTATTACAGTATTGTAAGAATGCAGAAATATATCAATAAATGACATATTAAGCATGCATCACATGAAATAGCAATATTTCATTCTAGACTAAGTGTAGAGACATGGCTAATAGGATACAGGTATGGTTAATTGTGGAATATTAATAACGTTATTAGGTAAAATATTGTCAATTCTGACACGGCAAATCGAAATCCACGCACAAATCCCATTAATCCGATATTAGTTATAGAAGAATATCAAAGTTGATTTCGACCCGATCAGCATCGCAGATCGTGAGAAGGCATATATAACTCCTAATATTAATGAAGTACCCCGCCCAAAGAGGAAATTGATGAATATGATGCAGCATGAAATATTAGGGAACGTTCTAGATTACAGACATACATTCATAAGCACAGGGATTGTTCATGATCAGTCAAGTTCTACTGCATGCAGATATTTTTTTCTATGGTAGACCATGGCCCATTGGGGAGAAATGAAAAAAAAAAATTATATGACTTACTAAACCCACTTGAAGAGTTTACATCTGTACATGGTGACAAGAAGGAAATGAAACACACATTTTGTTTCCGGTTTACGGTGAACTGTTGCAATGACTGTTTAAGAAAGAGAAACACCAAGCTTACATCAAAATAATATTTCCTTTTATTTTAGTTCACTTTCATCAAACTTGGTCAGTGACCTTTTAATTTTTCCTCCTATGAAGAACAGTTAAATATGCCCACAATATTATCCACAGCGACAAAAAAAAATTGCATTTGGATCTTCATAAAACACCACGCAACAATTAGAATTAAAAGTTTTCTCTTTATCATCGTTATAGGTAATTATATTCCTTACAGATTTCAAATATACATGCATTTGAACATTTAGACACCACATCATTTAGCTGTTTTCAATATGAATGAAAACTGCATAGAAGGCAATTCTTTCATATCCAGTATAAACGAAGGTAAAAATTCCGAGTTTTTGTTTTATGGTTTTTTTTTTGTTTTATAGCGTACATGTGGTAATAATACGTCGACATCTGCACAGCGTTGTAATTTTGTATAAAGAAATATAGGTTTTGTTGATATTGTTATAACATGTGCTTTGGGGTGTAATAATTTACTAGCTTGTTTTTTCCCCGCAATTCTTAGATCCTGTTCATGCTGCATTAATATCTTATCGTTCATAGGAAAAAAATGAAGAAAGAGAATATCATTATTATTGAAAAAATAATAAAAACAAACCAAAAACCTGTAATCAATTTTTATGTATGGAACAAATGCAGTCATAAAGAATAAGTCGTAAAAAAGATAATAATTAGTGAGAATAAACGCCAGGCAACATTAGAGTGACCTTTTCTAGGTTATTGGAGAAATAATGAATTCTGGTTATAAAAACGGTGTCCCACAAAAATACTGTTGAAAGTTATAATACATCCTGTGAATGTACACTCAAGGGTCAAAAGCATTTCCGCAATGCTAATTTTCACTATATATCTATTACAACTTTCATATTTTTAAAAAAAAAACTTCAAAAAAATTATATATTTAATGGTATCATTGTGAAAGTTTTAGAATATATGCAGAATTCACTCAAAATCCATGAAAAATGTTACTTTAAATGGAATATTGTTATATTTTTTTGGGGGGGGGTTGAGTTTTGAATGATGGGGTAAACTTTTTAATAATGCTAATTAATATGAAATGTGTAAGATTACGTTCAAATGAAGTTGATAAAACATGATGACACAAGTGAGTGTTAAAAACTGTAACACAGAGAGAAATAATGATAGTAACAGATTTAAATTTAGGCAATTATGCATGATTTGTGAGATTTGTATAGTTATGACTGCAGTAGAAATATTTATATCAGTGCTCTAAAAAATGTATTATTCAATGAATTAGCAGTGCGGAAATACTTTTGACCCTTGAGTGTACTACATGCATGTATCTTTCCTATTTATGGATTGTGATGATAGTCATTTCCTTATGAACGCGTTGCAGTTGTAAACAATGAGCGTATGAATCTTGATGAATATAGAATGTCTACTTTTTAAACAGCCGGGAATTCCGATAGAAATGAAAATAGAATGTAAATATAAGAAACATTATTTCATTTTTGAAAATACAAGGGGGCATTAACTCACTCCGACAAACTCTTCGCATCTTAGTGATATTTTAAATCATTGCTAAGAACTTTCTAACTACAGCATAAGTGTGCATATGATAAAGAAAAAAAATATTGGAATTCTCTTCATTGAAAATTTATTTACTATTTCATAGTTTATACGTCCGTCACTTGTTCGCACGCTGCATATCTAGCAGACGCACGGCTCACACACGATTTTATATAGTGTTCAAGAGACAATATGCATCATCATAGCATCAAATTCCTTAAAATATCTCTAATGTCTTTCTTGTATTTGGCATATATTTTTGCTAGATAGGGACAGTTCTAGAGTTTAGTTCTTTAATTTTACTCCCTTTTCCTCTTGCAATGGAGGTCAAAAGACATATTTTCAAAATAAAATGTTTTAAACGACATAAATCGCAAATGATTAAAATAAGATAATATATGGACTCTTAACCAGCATAGCAGAATGGGATACCCCATTGTGATTCACAATAACCCGCCGATCTACCTTCGGACGTGTGAGTCATTTTTGCATTTTAATGGGACTTAGTTTGACAAAAAAATCAGCCAGTCCCTTAGAATTATTGTTCCATTTACATAACTAATCCCCCAAATGGCGAGATTTCAATCCGCACTCGGCAAAAGGGGTGTATATGATAATTAAATCGCGCATAAAGATATTCGTGCTAATAATTGCATAATATGGTTTGATTTATTGCTAGTCCGTAATGTAAAGCCATAATTTAGTTAATTAATGTTTATCACTGAATCCAAAGCAAAGTCACAAATTCTACCTACACCGAGTTTGAAATTAAAATGGAATATTGTTACCATAGAAACGAGTAATTGAATGAAAATAAATGTCAATTTTGCCTGAGGTCTAACACATCCTATATAATTTGCAACAAAGAAATTGAAATCCACGCTCGATATAAAATTAGGTATAACCATGTGATTTACTACCAGCTTTACTTAAAAGTGTGTCCAAACTTAAAATCATACATATAAATCATCCCTAATGAGTGTTATTTATGTACATATTCTTACATGAAATCCCTACATTTCAACATCGACCCTTCACACACAGAACACCCCCTAGTCTTGATGGACATCTGAATGACGTCACTTTGTTTATAGTTGTGTGCCACTATAAATTCTTAAAATGAAACTTTCCAGAGAAAAAGTAAATAAAAATCAGTCCATTTAATCCAAGTTTGAATGCTGAAAACTTGACTTTATGCTTTAACATGCTATAGATAGCTTTACTGTCAATGAGTATTTCGCGTGTTAATGCAGCCCAATAATTTGATTTATTGCCATAAGTAATGAAAATTAATAAACGAAATGGCAACAGCGGTCAAAATTTCAAATAAACAATGATTAATTACACATCATATTAGAGCTTAAGATAACGAGATTACGTTTCGAACACGCTTCAGGGATGCAGTATTGATGCATTGACGTTTATTCAGAACGCTTTCAAACTCTGACTTCAATGGTCTTTGAACTCGTGTAATACGGGGATCTTCTAGGAGAATCTAATGACAGTAAATAGCAATTATATTTAATTAATCTAAGTGATTTATCATTTACATTATACATTTTTTTGATAAACGGATACAAGGCACAATAAAGGACTATGTAGTTATTATTGAAGTTTTAATAAAACGAAACTATTTAAATTTACTTCATTACTCATAAAAAGGAACGGGGTGATGAAAGTTGGACTTAGAGGACAATGGGAACATCAACTCCTTGATGGCCCATTATTTTCAATCAACATTTTCAAAGCCATACTACCCAAATTTATTCCATGGATCCCATTATATCATTCCTTTAAAAAGAGGCAAATGAGCCAGATTTACATTACTCACGTAATACCAACCCCACCCCAACCTCGTGTGACATGCCATTATACCTTACACAAGAAACTATTATGGGTCACTTTGCATTTTAATTCGAGGAGGGTTGTTTAAAAATCATATAGTTTTCTGAACTTGATAGTCCCATTCTGGCTTAAGGGTCATGGCGTGAGCAAATTTAAATCTAAACTAAATACATGAAAATACTTGTATATATTTATCAAATTCAACCTCTGTGATTCTGAAGTAACCTTCATATAGATGCCTATTTCTATGAAAAGGCAAAGACCAGTCTCGCAAGTTCCAAACAGAATACAAATCGAAAACAAGAATTGGGCAAACACGGACCCCTGGATACACCAGAGATGGCCTCGGAGGAGTAAGCATCCCCTGTCGACCGGTGACACCCGCCGTAAACCCAATTTCTTGATCAGGTAGAACGGCTTAACAACTGTTATGACACATCGGACAGCATTTTACCATTATGGAAACCCCTATTGGCGACATTTTAGGTATAGCGCAACCCAACCCCCCCCCCCCCAAAATACTTGAATCTAGGATTTTCATACATAAATTTGACAAACTTCATTCTCGTAGTTTTTGTCTGTTTTTTAAAAGAATATATACACATATATATGATACCCCGACTGCGACCAAAACTTAACCCCAGGGATAACGGCTCATTTAATGATTGATTGATTATCTATTGTTTTACGTCCCACCGAGAATATTTCACTCATATGGAGACGTCACCAATGCCGGTGAAGAGCAAATTAGGCCTATGCTCGCAATCAGGGCCTTTGAGCAGGGAGGATCTTTATCGTGCCACACCTGCTGTGACACGGGGCCTCGGTTTTCCGGTCTAATCGAATGACCGCTCCATTCAGTCGCTCTTACGACACGCAGGGGATGCTGTTCTAACCCGGATCCCCACGGGTCGGCTCATTTAATGAAAAATTGGACTTTTAAAGGAGCATTTCACGGGTTTATGGATTTCTGGGTCATCCCCACCCCCGTATATATCTAAATCATCTTTGAAAGTTCATAATACGAAGAGAAAACCGAAAATTTTCTAGACCAAAATGAGACAGACTGTCGTCAAAGTTGATATGAAAAATGATTTTTTTTAGCCTCCTAAAAACAGTGGTATTTTGTTACAATGCGAAGGATGAAGGTTAAAATCCAATTTAATGTCCACGTAACACAGACATACAATACTCCCTTCAATATGTGACCTTCATCCGTGACCCCTTTACCCCAAACTACCTCACCATTGATGCATCAAGTATAAGGCTTATATTTGGAAATGTACTCTAATGTATTGTCCCAGAGTAAAGCCAGATTTCCCCTATATACGATGATCATTGCTACACCATACGATCCTTTTACTACAATGGAGGTCAATAGCGATGACAGCACATTACCACCCTACAAGATTGGATGCTCCGCGTGCCGATGTCGTCTGCCGTTCCTCGATAAAATAATCAAACACCAGACAACAAATGCGTTTTTAAGAATAAGGTTCTACATGTGGCAATATTTGGACAATTGTCATATTCTCGCCAAAATTGTTCTCATTTTTCAATTTTCGTCTGTACACGTCATCTAGATATATACCGGTATGTACATTTGAAAAGACTGGGTCTCTCGATCGTCGCGGACATTACTGTCCTCCTCAAATTATCACATAAAACAAACAACATGGGGGGAGAATCATTATTATAAGATAGGAACTCACACATTATATGCTATAATACTCGGAGAGTGACATTCTTGTCATGAAAAAAAGCCTTTAAATATACAAAAGAATGCAACAGTCAGGCCGCTTGCAAGATTACAATCGAATATGATAGTGTTAAACTTTTTTTTATCAAAGCATTTTCATAATTTGATATGTGAAGAATGAGAGACAATTATTTCTGGAGAAAAAAATAAATGGGATAATTTTGGGTAAACTCCGTAAACATTGCTCATCTTTGATCCAACAACCCAGAGTCGGGTATACGTATGTGAATGATTGTATTTCTTGATGTAGGGACAAAGGTCAAAAGATAATTTAACTATATTTCTGTTGCTTGTGCATATCAAATGTTAGAAAATGAAAGAGTATCGCGAGGTTTCACCTCCCTCAATGACCAACTTAAAAGGACTACATAAATTTATGTAAAACACAAAGGGCATAAGTTACAGAATGATAGGGGTGAATCGCGGTGATTATATGATCCTTTCTTGAATTAATGGTCGAGGGATACTTTTAATTTTTCAGTTTTCGTATTCCAAACACATCTGTTCGATTAAAATAAATCAATTGAAATGAAATTACACCGGAAATTCTTAATTTACGAACTAATGAAAACACGGCGAAGATCAAAGAAGTGGGACTAGTTTTAACATATTTTTATTGTTATCCTGGGACGGAACTGTACTTTAAATATATACAACATAAGGATTGACACGCACGTCACATTCTTTCATACCGATAAAGAAAATTCAACATTGAAATAGCTTGTTAACATCATAAGAAATGTTCTGTCTGAAATTGTGAAACAAGTTGTCAATTTCTTGAAAAGGGGCCCTTTTCATACATATTTTCTTTTTTTCACGTTTTTGAAATTTACCTTATTTACAGTTGAACATGCCACACAACAATTTTTTTTTTAAAAATATTTTTCTTCCAAAGAGTTAGCACTTGTTCTATCTTGAGCGTAACATTCGAATTTGTACTGTATGTTTTTGAATATCGAGTAGTTTTTTTCGGGGTAAAATTTATTGTACTTTTAAATTGTGTTTACTTTATTCGATAAATAAAGCATTCTTTATATCAAGAATTCCGTGTTTATGTATATTTTGTTGCCGCTTTCGAAAATTAAACATGAAATTTATGAAAGCATTTTGAACCCAACACAGCGCCTGTATCTGGGTTTCTTATCAAAGTCGTGTATTTTCGACATTGATCTTGTTCAAAGTTTCATCACACACGTTATATCCTATTTCTACGTATATTTTTACATATTCCCTTTCCATTTGCGGTCGATACGAGGCTGCGATAACACTAAGACTTAATATTTCCAGTCCCTAATCTCTATTTGATAATGCAATATGTCAGATGGATGATCTTTGTCAATCAGACGCTTGTGCGTTGTCGAGGTTTACATCTATCTGTTTTCGCCAGCGGGGATTCCTAAGATATATTTTATTATTTATTCAGCAACCCAGATTCATTGATATGTACAGTTGTTATGCTATATTATTCAACTGATATGAATTTCGCTTTATGTTGAAAAGTGCTAAGTCAAGAACTTAGTCACTTCCCCCCAATTACTTAGTTATCTCTCAATACCTTGTAAGGTCTTCGCAATTTTGCGTGCATTCGGACGGCTCGAATACCTTAATGTCAAATATCTTTAATTTACTGATACTCGGCGGTGGTAAATTAAAGGAAGTTTTATAATTTTTTTTTTCAATTACATATATGCATGGTAATTGTACAGCTCGTGTTTGATCATCAACCTTGAAATACCAATGAAATAATCTCCAGAATTAGCAAATCAAGCTACAGGCATTAGTATGTATAATCTCAAGATCCTTGCTGGCACATAGCAAAGGTGATTTCCGATACCATTTTCTGATACTGGTGAATTTACACAAATTTGGCATTAAATCTTGGAATGAAAAACTTTGAAGAGATGTATCATTTGATTTTATGCTAAGTGCCATTACCATATCTTTTTGATATTTGCTTTCAAACACAATATTGTGATAAAGTGAAGTGAATTAATCCAAAACCAAATCACCACCATAATCTGCCATCCCACATTAACAAACGCAGGCTTTCGAATCATCGCAACAATTTCATCACATCATTTAGTTTATGAATATGTAGCCTTTTTTATATAAATCTACAACATTTTAGCATCAGCTAATGGGCCTGAACATCTATTTTGAAATTAATTAAAAGGCTGATGAAACAAATTAAAACACGCATCTCTCATTTTGATAAGATTACAAGGGGATATTATTGCCACGTTTTTAACATGAAAGGCTAGGATGATGCTTATCTGCTTCAAAACAATACGCCTGGATCCGAAACGTTTTAGACCCGATCGTGTAGAAACAGCAAAGGCGAAATATTGAAGCCATTAGTAACAAAACTACATGGCACATGACATGTTTCTGGACAGATTTGGAGATCAGGCAGAAAACAAAAGGTAGTTTAAAACATCGAATGACATAAGCCGCGGTATCGTCATACAATATTGTTCACAGACAAAATGTGTTGTATATTAATTCTTCTGTAAGGGAAGTATGTGAGCAAAGCTCACCAAGTGATACCCCCGCTCCCCCGAAATAATTCAGGTCAAAATTTAAAATAGAAGGTATACAGTGTCAAAGAACAAAGAATATTTGAAAGTTTCATAGAATTCTGTGTAGAGGTTTTCGAGGAGAACACGGGATCACTATAACCCCCACCCCCAGCCTCGCAAGCGAGGGTTACCGGGTGAAACAATTGCACAATCGAATGCAAAAATCTCCTCCATGGGTACCAAATCTTACAAAACAGAAAATGAAGGATCACAATTCACTGCTTAGATATCACCAGTCTGACTATATAGGTATTTACGGGTGTTAGCCCTAAGAACTGCCCCATTGTATTTTGTGTCTATGAGATCGAAGTGCGGGAATGCTGGACAGTCTTTTCTGTAGGCCTATATCCAGGAGAACGAGGATTGATGAACAGTAAGTGAAAATTATGTAGATGACTATAGAAGTTGGTATCAATAGTAATGCACAAAGTCGTCAAGATGATAGTACATGTAGAACTCACAAAACTGAGAATCAAGTATAAACAAGAGGCCCACAGCCCTTTAAAACTGTCACCCGAGTATAATTGCCCATATAGGACGTCTCATATTTTGCATTTAACCCTGAATATGGAATCTATTGTTCACACGTTATCATCTTTCAAAATATGATTTTTAGATGGATTAAACCATATTGCTACTTTATTGTCCAGTGTGCTTGACCTTTTGAACCCAAATTCGATAGGGAACATCTTCATCCCATGGGTAGTCCATATGTATGATATGGTGATTCTAGGTAGAAAGTAATGCTCTAGATCCCATAAACCATATTGCTACTTTGATCTCCAGTTCGCTTGACCTTTGAACCCAAAATTCAAAAAGGAATATCTTCGACCCTTGGGTAGTCCATATGTATGATATGGTGACTCTAGGTAGAAATGATAATGCTCTAGAGCATGGAAACCATATTGCTACTTCGTAGTCCAGTGCATTTGACCTTTTGACTTAAAATTCGATAGGGAATATCTTCGTTCCATGGGTAGTCCATATGTATGATATTGTGACTCTAGGCAGAATGAATAATGCTCTCAATCCCGGAGACCATATTACTACTTTGATGTCCAGTGCGCTTGACCTTTCGACCCCAAATTCGATAGGGAACATCTTCGTCCCATGAGTAGTCCATATCTATAGTATGGTGACTCTAGGTAGAAAGAATAACACTGTCGAGCCCAGAAACCATTGCATCTACAGACGGAAGGACGGACAACCCGAATTCAGTGTAACACCCCAACTTTGTTGCCGGAGGTATAATTATGATAAAAGGCTCCCTGATCATTCCAAATATCAATAGCATCAATTTGAAGAAGACGTTTTTCCTGTTTTCATATAAACACGATGTACCACGTTTGGCCAAGCCCTGGGGTCAGAAACCCTACCCCGGGGATCACCAAATTTTTTATTTTGGTAGAGGCCCTTCTGCTCTACATCACTATGCGTTTAGTTTTTTCTAAGACATGTACAGTTGAAGAGAAGATTTTTGAAAACTGGAAACTTTTTGGCAGTTTTTGTCCCGCCCCTAAGGTCCTAAAAGTTACAATTTATGTGCCCCTTGTCCCAAAGATGCTTCATACCAAATTTGAAAGAAATTGGACAGGTAGTTATCAAGAAGTTGAAAATGTTTAATTGTTAACGGACGACGACGGACGAAGATCGATTGCAATAGGTCACTCAGGTGACCTTAAAAATTTGAGATGAAATCCGTGCATTTTCCTAGAAAGCATTCACAGCCCATTCAATTTCATCGCATTTTGATCAATAATGACAAAAAGGGTACACACCATAGATTTTTTGTTCATTTGTGGATAACGAACAGTAACCAGTCTGATACATTCCAAAAGAATACAAAACTAAGAGTTTGCGATATGCTAAATTTATCATTATACCTCTATATCAATTTTCCTGATTCCCTGTAAATTACCGTGACATGATCGATGCCCTGCAAAACAGTGCACAAGTTTGATAAACTGTTACACACCTATTCGCAACACTTCTAGAAGTTTCTTTTTATCATACAGAAAGTTCTGATAAGTTCCGAATGGAATGAAAATCTTCATAATACAAGATAGATGAACTGTTACACACCTATACACAACACTTAGCAGCTTCTTTTTATCATGTAAGTTTCGATTGGAATTATGAATATTCATAATAAAATGGAATTGCATCACGAGTTAATTAGTTCCCCGTATTAAGAACCAGTTTATGGTAGCAAACGACAATAATCAGTCTATCAAACGAATACAGGTTTAAAATTTTGAATTAAATTTTGTTCTGGTCGGTATGAAAATCTGGTTTTAATTTTGTATCGTATGATAAAACGATTAAAGTATATCATTGAGGGGGTCAGCAAAATTCAGTTTGGCGAGCTTAAGCCTATTTCCTGAAGCGAGGCCGAGGGAAAAAGGATTTCTGAAGGGGAGTCAGAATGTTGCAGACTCCCTTAATGTTATATTTTTACCGTACCTCTGTAAGATAGGTAATTTGTCAGCAGCTTGTCTCGATTTTAAAAATTGATCATACGAATATCATGCATTCGCATATCGAATTGGCAAATTAGATCGTATACCGAACATAGAATTTGCGAAAATCCGAATTTAAACGAGGTTATGGAAACCACTGTAACGTCAACTTATTTGTCAGTAACCTGCCTTGAGATCTAAAAACTGATCATACGCAGGACAAGCTCTTGTGTATCGAATAAACACTAAATGCATGAAGGTGTTAATGCAATGTTGCTACATAAATTCAGAAAATCGACAATGCGAGTTGAAATCATCCCGTTTGTCATAAAAAGTTGAGTTGTTAGTTTGTCGTTAAGGTATTATATGTATAATGAAGGGATAATGTAAAATTCCGGGGAAAATAAATCAAGCAGTAATCAAAATTTTGAAAAAATCCTTTGGTGGAATATTTTAATTTGATGAACTCTTCAAAATGATATCATGATAACCAAAGTCCCATCATTCATTTACTAGATATGAAATATGGTCATTATACATTTAATACCTTAATATCTATGCTCAATAAAATATCAAAGTACGAAGCATATGTGGAAGACTCTGTGGTGTCTTTTACTTCGAGTTCACTGTGATATATCGAATCGATATGTTTCTACATGTCGGAATTAAAGGTCACAGCTTATTATGACGCACAGGCGTCACGCAAAAAGATATCACACACAGTTTGAAAATTATGAGTAACATATAGCCGTTTGGTGTTGTTCGGCAAAATTTGTCACGCACTGCTACTGGTAAAGTTACTTTGACTTTTCTATAGAGGGGAAAGGACAAATACATGTACATATAAGATCATCCTTTATTCTTAGTATGGTGTGTGTGGAGAGAGAGAGAGAAGAGAGAGAGAGAGAGAGAGAGAGAGAGAGGATAGAGAGAGAGAGAAGAGAGAGAGAGAAGAGAGAGAGAGAGAAGAGAGAGAGAGAGGAGAGAGAGATGAGAGAGAGAGAGAGGAGAGAGAGAGAGAGAGAGAGAGAGAGCATTCATATATTTTACCATAATAAAAAGAGCCAAAACACAAGCTTCTAATATTCTGCCCTAGTTTACGTATTTTGTGTGCATGACATCACGACTCACCTAGATGAATACATACACACTATCCTCTCTCTCCCCCTCTCTTTCTTTCTCTCTCACTGAGGATCAATTTCAAATTTTCTACCGCAAGCATTCCAAGGAATAATATGAATCGATACTTTTCATCGGGAAATGAATAATTTTACGATGATTCTGAATAATAAATATGTGCGAGTTTATGATGAATAAAGCCATCAAAAGTAATTCTGACAAAAAGATCGAACGTCGGAATTGACTTCTGTAGTCATATATTGCAGGTATTAAGTAACATCAAAGGCTTGGAAACAAAATTGACCTCCATGCCGCGTTCATTTCCATTCAATATCATATGGTCCGTCAAAAGCATTTCTTTTATTATATCACATCTCAGTTATGAGGTATTTAGCCTTACCCGGAGAAATCAAAATGCAATATTATCACCGCGGTTATGCATATATGTTCATGAAATTGAGTCTAGCAGTCATTGACTTCTATATATTAGGCACCCCCTTTTTCCTTTTTTCATACTTCAAATTCTATATTGGATATCAATTTTTATGAACGGCCGTCTGAATCAATACCTTGGTATACTTTTTGCAAGTTTTCTTTTGCAAATTCTTCACAGTCTCAGAAGACATCTTCCTGGTGTGAAAAAGGCCGCTTGTGAATCTAAAAAAGGAGACAATATTTTAGCACCAGTGCACGATAACAATTTCTTCCTCAAGATTTTGAAGAGTTAACATATATTCCACCCTTTATTACATCTCTTTAAGAGATAAATAAAACACACGGGAGTCTGTGACTGCAGGTTGACTCTACTTAAATTGACGTCATTTTGACCAACATACTTCTTGTTTGAATTTGTTGTGGTTTTTGGAAAGTTATGTTCAGTTTACTCTTTTTTTAATAAGCATCTGAAGTCTACTTTATTTTCAACACTATAAAATGAAATATATTGAAAATATTCACTGTAGCTTCAGAATTGTGTCTTTACAAAACCAAGTGGCTGGCATATAGAATTTAAAAAAATGAGAAAAATTTATAGAAACTTGGATAAAGTATACGCATTTTACCATTCTTCACAAAACACCTATGGACAAATGAAATAAGATACTAATATATGTATACAAAGTGTGCAAATTTACGGATTCAGGATTTCCCCCCCGTATAATATTTGTCACGATATATTTATTTCATAAACTATCTTTCAAAGAAGTGAATACACAAATTAATTTGTGTGTTATAGAATCGTGAGCCATAGAAAACATTTTCAAGCAATAAAATTCTAAAAAGAACTGGCTCACGGGCATATCGAAACAAAATCTTACAAAGCGAAATAATATCATTCATCTAATATTATATTTTCCCTGAGAAGAATAGTCACGATTATGGCCGTTAGGTGGCGTAAATCACGATTTCGTAATTCTATGTAGTTCGAATGATGTTTCGCGAGTTTAAGTTAATCCACGGAATTCAGGAAATAGTTGACCATGAACATTGATATCAAGGCTACACGTAACTCGTAATTCAAATTCTCTTTTACCAGATTTCTCAATAACAATTATCCGCCTCTACACACCTGTAATGCTATAACATAGAACGGTGCCAGGGTCGGCCAGTTTAGTTATTTCTAAATTAAAACATTTCTCTAAGATCATATCGTATACGATATGAAAAGAAAAATATGTTGTTTATAAAACGAAGCTTTATGTAAATCTTGATCACTCCGTGCGGCACAATATGTGCGAAATGGTAAATGAAATGGAAAATAAAGAAATTTTGAGTATAAACATTCATATCAAATTTTTGCTCGAACAATGAGGTGAGACTTGCCAGGCCTGCCTGTTAGCTTTTTCATACATACACACAACTTCAAACGGGTTCGCCATACGTTGAGTTAACAGGGTTATTCCTATAGAAACTGACAGTTTTCACCTGCCAAAAAAGTTGGACCTCATTTTCAGCGTAAAAATGGTAGGTTCTTTTTTATCTGGCCACATGTGCTAATCTGCAGTAAATTCCTGTTTAAACTGAATATAATCCCCGTCAATGCTTTCATATTCTAAAAGTACAGTGCCTTCCAAGATACAAACTTTGAAAAAGAACATTGTTGCAGATATTGTATTTAATATTAGAAGCATATTTATGCCTATTGTCTTTAGTTCAAACATTTTTTATTATTCAAAAATAAATTGACAATCGTGTTTACACACTATTTATTATTAAACAAAAACTGAGAAACACGCCAAAAGGCTGATATTAATAATAAACTCCTACTATCTTTGACATAACGGTGAAAAACAAAGTAGGAAAAGTTTAGCTTTTGAACAGATATTTGAAATATTCTGCAATCTCCCTTACCAAAGAGGATATTCAAATATTAAAAGGCATAATGACATTCTCACCAATGTGAATGTTTTAAAAATAACGCCAAATCTAAATAATTCCAAACAGTTACGAAGACACAATTTTAGCATCCTGGTTTAGTGATGCTGAAATCATTGTGGGGATTCAATATACTACTATACAATCTGTACAATTGGGGTTTGGTGTACGCAACCTTTGGAGTACTGTAATCTCTAAAAGGGTCATAATCACGACCGCTAGAACATTTTTATTTAAGTTTTGTTTCTGTAATTTTTCAAGGGTTTTACATTTGACTCAGAATGGCACTTTTGATATTAGCTTTCTTCATTCGTCTCCGACCCGTCATCTTGCTTTTCTATGTGCCCCATCCGTCAAGTAAAACACCCAGCAAAATAATCTTAGTTTAGTAAGCCAAGAACAAAAAAAAAGGAGAAGGAAAAAAAAAAGAACAAAAAGCAAAAAAAAAAAAAAAAAAAAAAGGGCCAACGTTTCAAGAGCGCCAAATTACCTCATATTTTTCCTTACAACCGTTTTTCGAAGTTGGCATTTAAGCCAGCTAATAGGTCCGTATATCGTATATTACCTGTGTATCCCATCATCTACCTGTTAATCGTAATTCACCTGACTGTTTAAAACAATGTACATGTAGCATATGAACTGCAGGAAGTCAGTAATGTTGTACAAAATTTTATAACGTACATGTAATATAGATGCAAGTCATTCTCTGCTACAGATCCACCCCTTAAAGATTGATTGATTATTTTATTTATTGCTTTAACGTCCCACGAAATATTTCACTCATATGAGACGTACCATTGCCGCGCTGAAGGTCTGCAAAAATTAGCCTATGCTCGGCAATTCAGGCTTTGAGCAGGAAGGGATCTTTGTTCGTGCCCACCCCCGCTTGTGACACGGGGCCTCGGTTTTATGCGTCTCACTTCCGAATGACCGCCCCATTCAGTCGCCCTACGATAGTCCAAGGACCTATTCTAACCCGGATCCTCACGGGTAGAGAAACCTTTCATTTACGGTGCAGAAAAAATACGCACGATTGAGGTCTTTTTTCGTTGTTTTCATGCATTGCTGTGTATTTTGCCCAAGCGTACCTTCAAACATTCATGTGACCCAAAAACTCACGGCTTTGATAATTTCTAGGTAGCTAATCAAATTAAACCTCGTTCATGTTTATGCTGTCGATCACTATATTGAAAACGATATCTGTGTGAATAAATATCCCCACAAACATTTTTATCCCCTCGCAACGAGTTGCGGAGGGGATATAGCATCGCTGCCGTGCGGATGTGTGTCCGGCTTGTGAACACGATAGGAGTCGCAGCATTCATCACAGAATCATCAAACCTTCCACAACTGTTGCCCATGGAGAGAGGATGGACCCTATTGATTTTCAAAGGCAAGGTCACTATGGACTATTGACTCAAATTCTTGGGAGCAAGATAGAGGACTCAGCATTCATTAGAGAATCATCAAACCTTCCACAACTGTTGCCCATGGAGAGAGGATGGACCCTATTGATTTTCAAAGGCAAGGTCACTATGGACTATTGACTCAAATTCTTGGGAGCAAGATAGAGGACTCAGCATTCATTAGAGAATCATCAAACCTTCCACAAATGTTGCTCATGGGGAGAGGATGAACCCGATTGATTTTCAAGGTCAAGGTCACTACATGGACTATTGACTAAAATTGTTTC
>CAJDSM010000086.1:0-36249 GCA_903981925.1 Ostrea lurida
AGAAAAGTGATTGTTTTCAATGAAATATAGACCTTGACTCATTTATAGCACTATACTGTAGATGTATGATGTCAACAGTTGTATTATAAATGGACAAAAGATGATTAATTTCATGAAAGTGGATTGTAAGTAGTTTATAACATTACATGTAATAACACATTATTTTCATTGGATGATTTGAATCTACATATTTAGAAATTTTTTAATAAACATTTATCAGAATGAAAAGAAAATGCAAAAATTCCTGTATACAAATACTGGATTTTATCTTTCTAGAGGGTGCATCAACAAATAAAAAGGATCTAAGCGATCTTTAGATTTTGAACTATAGAGACCAAAGCGACATTAAACCCACACCTTGTGATGGGTCGATTGAGGTTAACTTGTATTGAAAGTGTAGCAAATTTTTTACTGATCAGTTCATTACTAGATGTTCATGTTATACTTAGTCACTAACATAGTATTCATTAATCATGATTCAGTTTAGCTCACCTTAGCTGAACCTTAAGTGGGCTATTCTGATCACATCTGTCTGTCCAAAAACTTTTCACATGTTTGACTTCTTCTCCAGAACCATGAAGCCAGTTTCATTCAAAATTGGCACAATCAATTCTTGGGTAAAGGGGATTCAAGTTTTGTTTCACCAGGATGTTCTCTTCAAAGGGGAGGTAATGAAGGAAATGCAAAAGAAAAAAAGAATGGATTGATCTAAAAATGTGCTCTTATTTGTATCAATCAGTTTGTTTGTCTATCATCGTAGCTCAGTGGATAAAGTTACCGGTGAGTGACCCACAGATCACAAGTTCAAATCCACCAGTCTTCAGTTCATATTTACTGATATAAATTTTTGAAAATCAGTTTTTTTTAAAAATCCCAATTGCATATTTTTGGCTTTTTGACATATGTACTCATTACGTATCATCACATCTTTCATAATTAAATCAGTTTGCGCCGATTTGATAAGCTTTTTCATGTTGTAGTGAACAACCCAATCTGACTAAAGTACAGATCTATATATTTTGGGACACCTGAGTAAACTCATATTCCAATTGGTTGTTGTCCATTGTTGTTTGATAACAATTGAACATATAACTTCTTGATAACTACTATACTAATTCTTTTCAAATTTGGTGTGAAGCATCTTTGGAACAAAGGGGACGTAAATTTCAGGATTCCTGCTCCCCTGGGGCCTTAGGGGTGGGGCATAAACTGCCCAAAATTGACAAATTTTCAAAACTCTTCTTTAGATCCGCAAATGTTTAAGAAAAAACTAAATGCCTAATTATGTAGAGCGAGAAGGCCTTTACCAAAATTGTAAACATGATACCCAGGGTAGGGGTTCTGACTCCAGGGTGGGACTAAACTTTGTATATATTGTTTATGTGTAATTTTGCTGGTACTGTATAAAATCTAAATGCATACTTAGGAATAGCAGAAAAGGATGTACGGTGAATTTCACAAGCCTGGGTTTTGACTCTAGGATGGGTCCAAATCAGTCATATCTTTTAATGCTTTAATGTTGATACACCTATTATTTCATCAGTGTATGTACTTTTAAGGGCGCTTAAGTTGTAAGAACACATCTTGTTTTATACTGTTGCTGAACATTAGAATTTAGTCAAAACAGGAATTTGTTTCCTCTAGATTTCATGGCTCTTGGGAGTAGTGATACTTTTTTTACTAGTACTCACATGACCTATAAGGCCTGTGGGCCTCTTGTTTGTAGTTGATGTAGCTGTGAATGAATTTGAAAATAAGTTGACCTTTTGTATTTGCTAATTATGCATGCGCATGTTGTTCTTTCAGATTATGCTTCAATTCAGATTTTGGATTTTCTATAAATCTCAACTATGATAAAAGGTACACAAATTAGAAAATCATTAGATTTAACAAAATTTATATCAAAATAAAGATATAGAAGTTTTTTATCTCCTTTCCATGGTTCAGAGATGAAAACAAGTGTTTGATGAAAATTATCATCCAACTAAACAGATTTCTGTAGTGTGTTTGCATACCTTAGTTATTATTGTCATGGTCTTAGGCTTAGAATGAAAAGGTGATTATTAATGTACATGACGTAAATTACTTGCAGATTAGTATTTACTATCAAGTGGTCGCAAAAGTAGATTCATACACCATGAAAGGAGAAAAGTCGCCAAAATTGGTTTTTAGGGGAAAAGACATAGGCAGTGGATTTGGGGACTTTTTAAAGACAAGTCATCCAGAAGACTAATTGAGGTTTGTAGCAATATTTAGGTATGGACTTGAAGTCTAGTGATCAACTGTTTTTTAATCTATTAAGAAAAGACATGTATGAAAAATATGGTAGCGTCCATTACAGATTTGTAAGCTTCTGTGTATAATGTATGTATATCTATTTTATGATTAAATTTTGTATTTTTCAATTAGCATGCCTTGCAATTTTATGTCATGTTATTGCAGGTGATGAAATGCTCAAAAGCCTTGTGCAAGAGAAATTCTGGAAGTGTGCTTCAAGAACAACCAATTCAAAGTGTTATGAATTCATTGGGAAAACTGACACAGAACTACAAAATACGGATGCTAATGATCCTGAAGATTAGATCAGCAATGGTCAATTGACATTCCAATCCAAGTGAATACAAACCATTTCAACTTGTAATGATACAACTTCTGTCCCAGATTCTGCATGCCAGATTCAAGAAAGATGTCTTTAGTTACAGTTACTTGTCAGGACTAGTGTTAATGCATGGAGGATGCACTCTTAAGGTACTTTAGTCTACCATATTCAACAGTGATAATTACAAACCATAATTAGACAGATATCCAGATAAACAAACAACTATTCATTAACACATTGCTATTGAATATCTGAGGCACAGCTTGATTTATTAAATTGCAAATATATCTGTTTTATAATTATGTCTTGAGCATTGTTGAGATTGGACAAATATTCCAATATACTCTAGTAGACGACAAGGTGGGTAAAATTGTCTAGACAGGATAAAACTGGCACACAAAGATCTACACTTGGAATTCGTGCACTGAAATTTTAAACTCATGGGGCATATTCACTCTTGAACAAGATTGTTTTTAGTCTTTTGCGGAATGCTCCATGTTCTTCAAGCTCACGAAGTGTCAATGGCAGTTCATTCCACAGTTGTGCACCTAGTGTTTGTATGGCTCGTACACCGTATTTGTTGGATGATTCTTCACTACCAATTTCCATTTGTCAGATGATGATCTTAAGGTCCCATATGGCTGGTAAACAGGACATACCTCTCTTATGTATGTTGGTGCTGAGAGAGTATGTAGTGACTTATGTATGGTTGTCAGCACTTTAAACACAACACGTTGCCTTACAGGCAGCCAGTGTAGTTGTTGAAGTACTGACGAAATATGTTGTCTGTAGCATGTTCTTATAAGACAATGTGCAGCATTGTTCTGCGCCATTTGTAATCGGAGTGCATTTGCGATCGATTATGCCAAGTAGAGAGGCATTGTGGTAGTCAAGATGGGATATGACTGTTGCATGATGACCTTTGCACACGCTTCTGGTGAGATGCGTTTTACCTTGAAGATTCTCCTGATGTTGAGTCATCTTCCTTACCACGGAGCTGACTTGTGCTTCCATTGATAAGGTAGCGTCCAGAGCAGCACCCAAGGTTTTAAACAGTGATCTGGGTGTTAATATTGCCTCACCAACTCAGACGAATATCCGTCAAACGGCACTGGTTGTGGGAACTGGCAACCACATTATCTCAGTTTTACATCATTAAGTTTGAGTTTGTTTACAGTCATCCAGGTTCGGACTCGCTATGCACTCCTCCATATGTTAACTTGATGGGTGCCGCATGATAGTGTTTTTTCAACTCAACCGGCTGTAGAGTTGAGTTCATCTGCGAACCATGTCGATTTATTGCATACTGGTTGATAACTCTCTTGAGTGGGAGAAGGTACCAGGAAAAGAAGGGGGCCGAGAACAGATCCTTGGGGCACTCCGGTAGACAGTGGCACATCTGAGGACACACTGTTTGTTGATCTTAACCGCTTGGATGCGGTCCACTAGGTAAGACTGTACCCACAGAGTGTTGTTTTTGTCATCCAGCTTCCTCGCGGTAGTCTCTCGATCAAGAGTTATGATCGATGGTATCAAACGCTGCACTTAGGTCAGGAGGACCAGGAGCACAGCATCGCCGTCAATCTAGTAGGTCTCTATGTCAGTCTTTATTCGCAAGATGGCTGTCTCGGTGCTGGTACCAGTCTTATAGGCTGACTGCGGTCATCTGTAGACCATTCCTGGTGAGATGGCTATTAAGCTGCTGTGCAACTACACGTTCGATGACCTTGCTGAGGAATGGGATATTTTGAACTGGTCTATAGTTACCAAAACGCTTATGTCAAGCTCAGGTTTTTTCAGACGTGGTGTAACAAGTGCACGTTTTAGATCATTTGTGGAAAAACCCCTGTTGAAAGTGATGTATTTACCAGCTCAGTGGATGGTCGGCAAACCACAGAAAGAATATACTTGTTCTTTCAAAGAGCGCAGTGGGATGGCAAATCCAGTGAGCAGGTCTTGCTAGCACATCCTCTGACCTTCTCCAATTCGTTCTGCGTCTAGAACTTGAAGGAACTAAGGTGAGGCACTGGTCTGTCCAGGTCTGGAGAAGATGTATTGTCATGGAGATCTGAGGCATCGAGACCCTGTCTGATCTTTTCAACTTTGGCGTAAAAGAATTGCACACAATCATCGGCGAGGGTCTGGTCACTAGTAGCCGATGGTAATGAATTCCCTGCAATGTAATTCACTAAACTGCTGATAATTCTGAAAGTCTCTTTACTATCCGCTGTGGTGAGCTTTTCCTGATAATAGCTGGACTATGTACCTCCAGGCCTGATCTAGTGGCTTTACGTTCCAACTGTCTCCTCCGTTGTCTGGCTTCATGCATTGAATCGTTGTACCATGGTTTGAGGGAATCGCCTTTGATAGTGATAGTTCGAAGGGGTGCTATGTTGTCAAGAACCTCTTTTGCTCTGGAATCGAAATCAGAGAGCAGATCGTTGGCATTGATCCCCTCTTTGATGGAGGACAGTGATACTCCCAGCTGCTGTGATCCACAGGAATGCTCTTCAGTGGCCTGGCTATCCGAATTTTGTTCGCCAGGTGTAATCGATAGGTATGGAGTTGGCATGTAACAGCAAAATGGTTCGATATTCCTATATCAACCACCGAGATTGACTTCACAAGTGAGTACATTGGGTCATCCCTTGTGAACACCAAGTCCAAAGTATGTCCAGCTACTTGAGTTGGGACATTTATATGTTGTTTAAGTCTACACCAGCATATGTTCTTCATCTGCTTGATGTTCGACATTTCCGGTTCGTCATAATGCATGTTGATGTCTCCCAGAATGCACAGTTGGATGAATAGTGGTGCATACATGTGAAAGGATTGTTCCCATTCCTGGAGAAATTGGTCATTGTGAGACCGTTCTGTCGTGAGGGAGGAGGGCGATACACAAGGACTAGAGTGACAGGATGGTTGCCATTTAGTCTGACCGTGCAAGTTTCAAATGTCTTGAATTCAGGTTGAAAGGTACATGTGATATCCATGTTGGCCTTGATAACAAAGCAGACCCCTCCACCTCTAACCCCTTGGATGTAGGTCTGGGCACACCAATGTATTTGTACCCAGAGGGCAGAGGTCATTTATATGTGAATCATCTCCCTCACGCAGCCAGGTTTCAGTTATAGCCAAGATATCGACAGACTTATCAATGATATGTTCACAGATGATACAGCTTTTCCTGCTACAGATCTTGCATTAATCAGATGCGACTGATAGATTTGTCTGTAATGTGCACATGCTTGTTCGTAGTAGGTATATGCACTAAGTTAGATTTTATACACCACTTAGCTGTTTGACGTTTACATTCTCTCCAGAGACACTTTCACCTGTATTCTCTGTTTTGAGAACTGGTCGTCAATAGGTGGAATAGGGACAATCTCACTAGGTTCACCAGGGCCGGATATGGCTGATATGTGAGTGTTGGGTGCATCGCATGGGATAAAAACTAGGTTACCCATGTTTACACTAGATTGTTGGTGTTTCACATATCTAGACCGATCAACGCACACTGTATGGATATGTCTGATGACCTGCGTCCAGTTTCGTTCGTACATACTACTGATCATATTGCTGTTAATCATAAATCTTATATATTCATATATAAGAGTTTTATGAAGAGGTGCGTATGGTACATGTATACAATGGGTTACGCATTGACATAAAATTTAGTCGACGATGGGTAGAGTTCGGGACCCACATTCAAAACCCCCACCCCACCCAACACAATTATGATTTTTGGATCCGCCCCTGACACTCTTTTACCAGGTGTGAATTTGAAGACACCATTATATTATGAATTAAACGAAAGATAATGCATGTACAATGCAAGAAATATACAAACTTTCTTGGAACGCACTGTTGAAATGTAGAAGTTATCACGCAATATTTTAAACATGCTGAAAAAATATGTAAACACATTGTTTAAGCTAGTGATTGTAATAACTAAAGCTTAATGTATTCAAATTTTGAAATCTAAACATTTCATAACTTTTTGATTAAGCTAATTTTCAATAAAAAAAAAATAAATAAGTAGACCTAGATAATATGCCCAACATGCATTAAAAAAAAAATTAAAAAACGCGCGTCCTCAATGGTATTGCATATAACAATATCATGTTTTTAATGGTCGGGAGGGGGGGGGGGGGGGGTCGTCGTCTCAACCTTTACTTTTGGTACATGCAGACGTACAACTGAGATTTTCAAGACCCCCCCCCAATTAATGAATTAAATTATTTTATATACACCATTATAATAATCAATTTATTAATCGATGTATAAAATCTGAAATATTAATGAATCCTTTAGATCAAATTAAAATATTATCAATCTATTGTTCACCCCATCCCTTTACAAAAACAACATTGATATGTAATTTTTTTCCCCCCCCAAAAAAAAAACCCGAACAATATACCATTTTTAAAATCAGGTTGCTGCTTGAAACTTTAAATAATTGATCATGAGTTGATTTAAGTTCATCTCATGGTATATATATATGTTTTATCACCAATCAAGGGCCCTCGGGGGGGGGGGGGGGGGGGGGCATGTACAAGTTACATGTAACAAGCAATTATTTATAACAATGAGAAAAGAAGAAAGAAAAAAAAATGAAGAAAAAAAAAATAACATCATTTTGACAAGTTACCAATACTGTTCACATTTCTGCACTGCACTGCATATTATATAGTATACATCTATAACAGGTGCATCACAACAAATTCAGTCTATAAAGCATCTCAGCAAAACTAATACGACTGCATTCTACTCTTGTTTCACACATAATTATTATCGAAGCGGTCCATATCGTGTAAGTATTTTTTTAAAAATAAGTTTCAATTCCAAATAAGGATTTTGAAGATTTGTAAACTTCTTATTCCATGATCAATTACGATGTGCACAGACGATATTAGTAATCGTAAAAGTGAAAGTAACACATGCGCATGCGCCGCGTTCCTGTCTACGAATATTCATACCTCATTTACAAGAGAGTTCACAGATCGTATCTTACGAATTCTTTCGTAAGTTAAGTTTGCGATGAAAACTTACGAACTCGTTAGTAAAACAGAAGCATCGTATTTAAGTTATCACTTAAGAAATTCGTAAGTCAGAAATATTATCGTAAGATAAGAAGTTTAGTAAAACTCAGTCCAGAACAATATATCGAACTTCGCAAATTTGAAAAACAGTTAAGGATTTCCTTGTGTGAAGTTGTGTAAAAAATTCTGCGAATAAGTGAATAGCCATCAGGAAAGAATATGTCCCTGCTGAAGATCGGACATCAGGCACAACAGGCAAGTATTCCTCCAATTGAGTTCAGGGGTTTCATGTAATCAACAGGCCAGAGGTAGTTGGAAGACCATGCATTCAAAGCCGCAGTTCAAATATGGCTGACTTCAACGTGGTGATTATAATTTCTTTGTTCACCATAACAAACATACAATAAAGCAAACGAATTTCAAATATTTTGATGATTTATTCAAGGTAAAAGAATCATAAATGAGTGCAAATGATTGATACAGGAAATGTACTGTTAAAAATAACAATTGTATGCATTTATCTGCAATTATTTCCAAATTTAAAACAATTACAATCTTTTAATTATGTACCTTAATTTTTAGTTCCTGTACCAAACATTCAATTTACTATATAAGTCGGTTCGTACCGTAACTTTTGGCGACTAACATTCAATATATTTTTATTAGGGATGTCAAAATGAGTAAATTTCTTAGTCGATTATTCGATAGCTTTAGTCGAAGACTATTCGATTATTCGAAAGTTTTTTTTTCCACTTGTTATGGTGAAGTTGCTTTACATTGTATACACATATAATTACAATGTAAACATGTATATTAAATACAAATTTTTTTCACGTATTTAGGCTTACATGTACCAACAATGAAATGCACATGTGACAAAAAAGTAAAATTAAATTTAGATTAAACTTCAATGAAATTTTCCCATGTAAAGGCATCGCTTTTTGTCGGAAGTCGGTGTTCCCTACACTCGACTTTGTATATATGTTTTGGACGTTAACACATTGTTTACTTCGCCAATTATATGCTAAACACCTTGAGTGTTTATAACAATGAGCGGGATCACATCTAGGTGTAAATTACCGCCTATTAGTGGTCAGTTAACTGTGAAAGTCCTGTTAGGTAAGACCCCAATGAAAACATCCACTAAGTACAATTAATTAAAGAGAAACATACGCGGCCTTCTATTTCAAATTAATGTAGCATTATGGCATTTTGAGTACCCCAACACATGCATTATTGTTACACATATACATGCACTCGTACATTTACATGTAATATATATACATACACATTTAGGAAGAAAGTAACTTTTCGCTCAAACCTTTTGATATAAAAAATAGTTTCCGCTGTGTCTGTACAGATTGATTAATTAATATGCAGTTTGATACAAGTACCCCTTGGCAAAACGAAATTTCTTTGATGAAACTGAATTATCGGAAAGTGCTAAAAAAAAATTTCTGGCAATAGCAGATATGACAGGACACCGAAATAGGTAATTTGCCATTATGCTAAAATTTTACTGACTATTCGACTAATTTTTTTTAGTCGAACGTCGATGTTATCGAAGACTATTCGAATAGTCGAATATTCGTTGACATCCCTAATTTTTATTACGTTCGAAAAGAAGAAAATTATTATGAGTAAGAAAAATAGTCAACAAAAATTCAACAAAATTAGTTGTACTAAACTTTTAGAACTTTGATGGCTAATATTTGGTGACATTTGCCCCCAATACAGCATACTTGACTGTCATGAGACACTGTTCCTTTGTGATGTCGTTTAGTGTTACGCACTCTGTGTTGTGAATATGCCAATCTTGTCTTCAAATCCACATCTCATTGATTCATTCTAATATTAGTCATGTGACAATACCTATCAATCCTGTTAAAATCGGTTCTGTGCAGGTGCAAGATCATATGAATAATTAGAGCTAAATCATTATCAGATTAATCTGAACAGTGTTGGAGATGTTAACCAATCCATTGTATAGTTAAAATCGTGTTATTTTGGGTTTTGAGGTGGGGTTATGTGCATTATTGGTAAATAACGATGATACGCCTCAATACCAAAAATAAATTATATCTACCTCTTTCTATCCTATACAGTTATTCACAAAAGGAACCATGAACAATCTTGTGAAACGTTCTTACTTGAATGCACAAAAACCCTTTCCGATCATATGCATTTGTACAGCGACAATTGACGTAATAAACTTTCAAAAGCATTGCAATATAATGTGTATAATCTGACAGATCTGCTTCATATTTGGATATTTTACTTAACATTGACTCTAATGGCAGACTGACAACTACATTATATGATAAGCGTGATGAATTTAACTTTGCAATCGTCAACTTTCCTTTTCTATGTAGTAATATACCACTATCACCTGCTTATGGTGTGTATATCTCCCAGTTGATTCGATACGCAAGAGCATGCTATGCGTATGCGGACTTTTTTAAACGAGGCCAGCTGCTAACAAAAAAGTTGATGCTGCAGGGTTATAACGAATCTCGTTTAAGGTCATCATTTCGCAAATTCTACGGTCGCTATAATGACCTTGTTTGCGATTACGAATTATCACTAAGTCATATGTTGACTGATTTGTTTCATACCCTTTGTTAGACTGCCATTTTCCTACTAGATTTGACTACGGATAATCCCGTTTACTTTATTTCGACTAAGGGCTCACGGCGGGTGTGACCGGTCAGCAGAGGATGCTTACTCCTCCATGGTACCTGATCCTACCTTCGCTTTTGTCGGAGGTCCGTGTTGCCCTACACTCGATTTTGTATATGTTTTTTGGATTATGATTACGTTTGACACAATGTTAACTTCGCCTTTTTGTACCAAGCAAAATATCGACTAACTCGGTAAACGATATCTTAAGCAAGGTACCGACTTACTAGGCTAACAAGATCTCAAACAAGATATCGACTAACTGGAGGATTTAGTGTACCGTATGTGACACATTTCAAAGAAATATTGTCTCATCCAAAATGATTGAAGCATAAAAGTTTGGAAAACTAAAGGCTAAACTAAAAAAAAAACTAAAAACTAAAAGTTAATAAATGTAAGCCAAAAACCAATACTGGAGTAAAGCTTTGCGTGAGGGAGATACAGCTGCACTTCAGAAATATCCCATGTTTTGTGACTTTATTTGGAATTATATTTCGTATCAAATGGAGATCTCTAGCAAGACTGATTTGTCTTATTCTATCCACGGGGATGGACTGATGAACCATCTACCAGACGTTCAATAGCTAGTGGATGCTCCGTCACCAACAGCTCAGCATTTCGAAGTGACGGGTCTTCCAATATAACCTTAACCGGGTCGCAGCAGATGTGGGAAATAAAAGGCAAATAAAAGAACTGCACTGAACGGTGGCATCTTAATGTGAATGGAATATTCTCAACGGGACGAAACATAAACAAATAATCAATGAATTAAGATTAGCATTGAGCATGCACCGGGATATATTCTCAACGAAAAAATTAAGGGCAAATAAATTAAATTCACATTTATTTTTTCACACCAAAGTTTTGTTTGCGAGAATGATTGGAATATGTATGCATCCATTCTCTTTTTACCCGTTGAAACGGATACACACCATATGCAAGTGATTGATGGAGACATTTTGCTAATACATGCAGATATGGGAAGTTGACGATGGAGAAACTGAAATCGTCCCATTTGTCATAAAGTTGAATTGTTAGTTTGCCGTTAATGTCTATATATTTAAAATATCAAGGTACCAAGCAGACATGCAAGACTCTGTGGTGTCTTTTATTATCAAATTTGCTGGGATACATATATTGAATCGACACATCAATGAAAAGCATTACTATCAATATATAAAAAGCCGTCAATATACCGAAATATCGAATTAAAGGTCATCGTTAAGGTTGTCTTCTTTTCATGTAGAAGCCTTTTAATGAAGTCTGTCTCATAATATAAGAATGGGTCACCTAACAAAGGAGCACGACCCGTGCCCATGAAAATTTTATAAAACTGCTGGGAAACCTGACAACCAAAACTACAAAGATAATGTCAATGATGAAATACAGCATTGTTTTGATATCATTTTCAAAGTACTTGTATGTAGAATCATAGTGGAGTTTAACAAATTGATATTTAGAATGGTAGAATCACAAGATTTGAATATTTTCTTTTTGAGACATGGGTAGAAAATACTTCATAGCACTGAAGATATGTATTGATTAAAATATGTTGTACTAGTAATATTCTTACACTTGGACATGCGTAGAAAATACTTGTCTTCGTCTTCATCTTCATCCCTCGAACAAACTTGCGGACGCCCATTTCCACCAATGTCTGAGAAATAGTTACAAATTAACATTATTTACGAAAAAAGGTGCATGTGCACCGGTGTACATGTTTTTAGTATTGAACCGATAGTCCATGAGCCAAATGCTATGATTGAAAGACTAGCTTGTTAATCGGAGATTCACATGCATGCTTTAAAAACAATGTATATATGTAGATTTTTGGCTTCTATAAATGGTCGTTTTTAAAATAAAGGCAGCTCTCTATACTTGTATATAAATTATTAAAGTTTTGAATTGAGCAATACCTCAACACACAATACCTGTATCGTGTCTTCTGGTGTATCTTTATGGATGACAACTTCTTTGTCTAAAAACAGCACCTTCTGTATGGCAAGCTGACACGGCAAATGAGACTTTTCTGTCAAATGACACGGTAAACAATTAGTAACTACGATCACATTATGCGAAATTCTTCTTAACGAATTAGGGAATGTATGCCCATTAAACGTAATGCAGTATGTAGGGAATGTATTTGATGTTCACAGCGTTTAACATATAGATTCCATGTGATGCCCGATATCATGAACACTTTGTACTAGTACCATGCCCGATATCACTATTCGTTATTTTAACCTTTTACATGTGATAAATAATTTCTTCCTTTGTGAAACTCAGGTTCCAACTACACTTTATTTTTATAACATAAGCATTGATGTTGTGTAATTTGCTAAATAAATACTCTAGTATATGGCAAAGAAAGATAATGAACATCGATCAATTTCGTAAGTCGCATACAGAATACAAAACACAGAACACTGAATGCATTGGAGGTGGGCACAGGTGTCTAAGAGTAGCAAACATCCCCTATTTGCTATGAAACACGTCAGAAGCATCTGATCCAATGATGGTAGGCTGTACCGGCAAAGTAGATTGTTATAACGGCCATCCATTATTTATACATAGATTTTTACAATAATACTCTACTTGATGCGATAAGATAACCTAGCAGGGAAGTAATACTTTTATCAATATACCGGTAGCAGTTCCTAGAATTCGTGACAAATATTACCCGCGGGATTAATTAACGAATTAAAACAATTTGCTACATTTTCATATTCACCTCCCATTGCTTCTTATACCGATACAAAGTGGAAAACGTAGCCAAAATTATCAAACCTTTTCATCCAAGTTTTTGCCAAGTTTAATCACATTTTATCCATCAAGATTCTCACTTGCTGAATATTTTATGAAGAGTATTTTGGGTCTTTTTTTCTATATTCTCTATAAACCCTGAGGATTCCAAATTTCAAAGCAGGGATTTACTAAGTATTGACTTACGCACAATAAAACAGTACTTTTCAAAAAACAAATTAGCTGTTCTTTATACGCAGATTTTGACTACGGATTGTCCTGTTCACCTGCTCTTGACAATGGGCTCTCAGTGGGTGTAACTGGTCGACTTGGGATGTTTACTCTTCCTAGAATGTGATCCTATATCTGGTGTATTTAGGGGTCTATGTTTGCCCAACGCTTATTTTGTATTCTGTTTAGGACTTGATCACTGTTTTATCTTCACCTTTCCACATCTAACTATATCATGTTGCAAACTCAAAAATCAGTAGAGGTATAGGGTTGTAGTTTGAGTTGATACATATCCAACGAATTGTGTGTTTTCTATTCCGAGTCCTGGCGAGATGATCGAAAACACATAATGAGTTGGATATACATTATATCATGCCAAAAACTATGGGGACTGTTTTAACACATCTTCTAACCCATTTCTGTTTCCCTTCTACATTACAATCAATAGTCACATCACTATAACAAACCATCACTAGTAGGCATAAAAAGTGCTACAACAATACATAAACAATTCATGTTTGATTTTTTTTTTTGGATTGTTGAATGAAGTTAAACAAGGTAAAATGTTTTTGTGGTATTAACATTTCAATCTTTACTTATAATATTTCTCCAATGTTTCTCCACAAACACGTAAAGTTGACGCATGTTTATGACGACACAATCAGCGTAGGAAAACATAGTGCAATAATTAAGATTTATGAATGAATATTTGATAAAATAGAAATATTGAATACTATTTATACGAACTTGCAAATTTCTTCACGTCCTTTAATAGCTTTTTTTCATTCTCTTCTGATGATTCTTGACTGCTGTCTTCTGGTTTGTTTGCAAAAATCAAATAAAGACTGTGTTGCACTTCTGATGGGGATATTGGGTCATCTTTTCGATACCACAGCTCGAAAGCAATTTTCTGCAAAAACCCAAAATCATTATTATGACATTACTAACAAAATGCGATTAGCGATTCGCACTTATGCGTTGCATATATGAATATCATCGGGTACATGTAAGATATTCTGAATGTCGAAATACATTTAAATGGTACTGCAGAGCAACATATTTCAGCCAAATATGAAACTGCATTGTGTCTTTGTAGACAGAATATTGAACGTTTCGGAGTAGAGATGATAATAATTTGATATTCAAATGAATAGGTGCGTGGTCTATTGAATCTTTGTTTCATACCCTTTTTCGTACTAAATTTGACGACGGGTGACCCCGTTTACTTTGTTTCGACTACAAGCTCACGGCATGTCTGACCGATCATCAGAGGATGCTTACTCCTCCATGGCACCTTACCCTGTCTTCGCTTTTGTCGGAGGTCCGTGTTGCCTTACACTCGATGTTGTATATGTTTTTTGCGACTATTATGACGGTTAACACATTGTTTACTTCGCCATTTTATATATAGCAAGGGAGCCTGTCTGCCTTAAAGGGGCATAAGTTTTGAGCTAAAAATAATTAGATTTTAGATTTTCATTTTTAATGTTAACGATGCTCACTTATGGTATTTCTAATGGTTTGCAAAAATTTGAACGTAAAAAATGTAAGGAACTCAGCCAGTATGACATGTTTTAAAAGAAATTATCTTGGAGATTATCACAATGCTTTTTAATTTCATTTTGTAGCTGTTTTATCTTGCATTTTGAAATTGTTTCCCATATAATTTTTTCTTTTAAAGTAGCATAATCTGTATTTTTACTGAACATTAAATCTTTCAGATTTTTTCTATGTATGCATCTAATAAAGTTATGCTTTCATACGTAATTACAACATTGAAAGTAAAAAGATACACAAGAACAAAACACTTGTTTCTATTTATTTATAATATTACCAACCTATGAAAAATAACAAAGTCGCCTGGGATGTAGGCATGCGCAGTAATGTATTAATGTTTTGCGATGTATACACATGGTCTACAGAAGCATACGTATATGTGAAAAGAATTGCAATGGCATTCATCAAAAAATATTAAATGTACAATTGTTAACGCACGACAAACGCTGACTAATTGCATCAGGACACTCTGTTTATTCCGGTGAAGAACCAAAATGTGTATGGATATTAATTCATGTTGTATGCATCCATAATTCATGTTGCTGTAATTTTGAACCAGCCTAATGATGTAAATTAATACACGAGTGTATGAAAATAATACAAACTAACATTCTTGTGTTTGTCGTCCACAATGGCATATCCCTGAATATCTGAAAAAAATATATATAGAACTGCATCACTGCAGTTTTTAAATCAAGACAGTCTATTGTCAAAGAAATTGATGTGATGAGAACTTTAAAGAAAGTATCGTTTGAATCAAGTGTTTAAGAAATTCATGGTCCTTACAACGACTTAACTTGCCAATACAGCAAGTTGGGCTGCCGAGCAGAAAATAATTTAAAATGTACTAAGATGAAATTTGGGTACTCGTCAACAATGACATCATCGGTAAGAATTGTTCTGACTGTGGCCGCCATCTTCAACGGAGATGGGGGTGGTGGGTAGGGGGTGGTGATTATTCATTTATACAAACTTCAATGCTTCCATGTTAAGATCTTCTCCTATATACACCTATGTCAAATATTGGTCCCCCTACTGTGACCCCATCTAAAACCCGGGGACCACCATTTGAACAAACTTGATCTTTACTATATAATGATGCTTCCATGTTTATTTGACAGACTCTGCACTTGCAGTTCTTGAGAAAAATATTTTTAAAAGATATTCCCTAATATAAGCCTATATCAAACATTTGTCCCCTAATGTGACATGACATCACCAGGGAAGCAATCTACTGGATACCTGATGGGAAAGGAGACAAGGACGCCACAAGATCAACTGGCGGAGAACATCACAGAAGGAATTAAAAGAGCTTGGTACCACCTGGGAAGGAATCAAAATGCTGGCAAGAGATAGAGATGGTTGGAGGAGGTGTGTGGAGGCCTTGTGCGCCCGTTGGCGCGAAGAGGATTAAGTAAGTAAGTCCCACTAATGTGGCCAAATCCTACACCCAGGGGGCATGATCAGAACGAACTTGTAACCACCTCCATATCAGGACGCTTTCAGATAAATATTCACTCTTCTAATGCAGTGATTCTTGAGAACATTTTTCCTTTATATTTACATGTGATCCCCTATTGTGGCCCCAACGTACCCCCGGGGGTCATGATTTGAATACACTTGAATATCCGCTACATCAGGACGCTTTCATATGAATTACAGCTTTTCTGGCCCAGTGGTTCTTGAGAAGTAGATTTTTCCTTCATAGCTATATGTAAAATGTTGATCCCCTATTGTGGCCCCACCATACCCCCGGTAGTTATGATTTGAACAATCTTGAATTTCCTTAACATCAGGAATTTGTTATATAGATTTCAGCTTTTCTGCCCACTGGTTCTAGAGAAGAAAATGCAAAAATAGGATACGATGGAGCCACATTAGGGGATCAAAGTTTTACATGTGAATATATAGGGAACATTTTCTCAAGAACCACTAGGCCAGAAAAGCTGAAATTTATATGACAGCTTCCTGATATAGTGGAGATTCAAGTGGACAGCAGCAATACTGAGCTGTCCGGATTCCAATCAACATCTCACATGCCATTATTTGACCAGGAGGACTATTAAAAAGTCATTACTGCCAGATCTGACCTATCTCCATCATGTAGCCATGAAGCCGACAGTCAAATGTTGCAGCAGGCATCTCGCACAGCCCAACATAGACACTATGCAATACGCATCCGGACTGTGCACACCGATACTTTGGTCCTGGCACAAAAGACAAACAATGGGGTTGTGGGCATTTGGAATAAACCGGAGTTTCACACGAAATAGCAGTGGGGTAAGACAAGGGAAGTTACTTGCACTGCCAATGTTCCAAGCTCTCACTGGATGTGACACATGTTCTGATCAAGTACTGAATAAGTACAGTACAATACAGATCTTACTAGATCAGGCTACTTGAAGCAGCTCACAGTGAACTGCATTAAGCCGGTTTCTTGCAAGTGCAAGTAAGGAGGTGCTTGCTTTTATGTAATATAAATCATTTGCCTCAATGTGACATTGTGAACTGACACTAATCCATAATTCATATAGTAAAATCAAACGTCAACATATGAAGATAGTATAATTCTTTAGATCCACTAACATACCTTTTCCCAAAACGGGGAGATGAGAAGCGTAGTAAAAGAAGGACTTATTATCCTTCTTACTTCGAAAATCAGTTAACGGTCCTTTGATTTCTTCATTCTGAAATTAACATAGTTTTGATTTAGGAATGAAATAAGAAAATGAATCTTATATTTTTTTCGGGTGATGCAGGTATCACCGAATTTTTGGTACACTTAGTGTTTTTATGACAGTTATTTTTCCAATAAGGGTTAATTTTCTTGATTTCCATTGGGCAAGTATTCTGTGTATGTTTTCTAACTTTTTGTTATAATTCATATCCATCAAGGTTAATCGAAAATTTTATTCCTAAAAGTTCAAATGAGGTTTGGTTTCAATCAAATTTTCATCTAGAGTGATGATATATATTTTTCGAAAACTGTTTACCTCCTATCCAAATCAACTTGGTTTTACTTATAAAAAAGAGAGATTTAATTTTATATTACAATATGAATCATATACGGTACCAATTTTTATGCACCAGATGCGCATTTCGACAAATTATGTCTCTTCAGTGATGCTCAAACCGAAATGTTGGAAATCCGAAACATGAAAGTAAAACTCTGTAAAAGTGATCAATGTAGTGCCAAAAGATTGGGGCCAAAAACTTCGAAGGATCCGAGCTATGCCTGAGAATAATGTTCATTAGACTTTAATTGTTGTTCAGGTACGTGATCGAAAATTCACCTCAATTCTTAAAGGGTGTTTTAACCAATGAGAATCGGCGCTAGGTGATCACGTGAAATAAAATTAAATGATATTCAAAGAGTTTGATATTGGTCCATATTATGTACAGTTCACCTAAAGCTTATGATGTCCATATCTGAATGGGACAAATGAAAGAAAATTACCTTCTGAAATGTTTTGTTCGTGGCAAATACGTGTACTTACTTTGTCAGTCTCAACGACAGCAATACATCTTGCATTGCCTCTACTGTAATGACAGACCTCTTTGACCTCACCCTCAATTCCTAAATATATAGTAATGTCATGCTATTTGATGATAGGTATTCCACATCTACACCAGATTATTTTTCTAGTTTTGTTTCCAACAGTTGGCTTTTCTTTAAAGATTTTAATATATTATAATTAAATACCATACCTGCATTGCTTTCTAGATCCTGAACCTTGGCGCCTTCGAATATTCCTAGAGCTGTTTTCACATATATCCCAGATTCTCCGCGTGTGGTCTCCAGTCCTGTTCTAGAAGTAGAATTCAAAAATATATCAGATAATTAGTAAAGATTGATCATTGCCATATACTTATAGTCAACAATCGATCATAGTTGACTTGGGTTGGAGTAACTGCGAACTGTCCATCAGTAATCATTTATCCGGTGAAAAAGAAAAGATTATCAATATCCATAATACTAAAGCGAGGTTTTAGATTTATATGTGTACGATGTTTTCTTATCGTTTACTCCGCGTGAACTATCCAGTTTGTTAAGCACAGAAAAAAACCCCATCTATTTGATTTCGCTTCCCCCACTAACCCTGATTTATAATACCAACTCTTGATTTGAATGCTTTTTTCACCGAATACCGTATAAGTAGAATTTTTAGCGAGACGGAAATTTAGCGTTTCTCCATAAAAAGGTGGTATTTTAATTTAGCGGTAAATAATTTTAGCGATTTTGTAATATATTACTTCGAAAAGCTCTACGAATGATTTGGATTGAATTGTTAGCGATATATAATTTTAGCGATCACAAAGCCCTCGCTAATAATGCCAAAATTAAATCCTCGCTAAAATGTCTGCTTATACGGTATTTTAAATCTGTGTCCTATTCACTCTTTTGGAAAACTACATAGAACATAGTCCCATTGCACATTAATGTCCAACATGTGAATCATGTAGTAGTCCAATATGTAAAAACAAAGATAATGAACAGTGATCAATCTAGTAAGTCCGAAATAGAATACAAAAACATGAGTTGGGCAACACGGACCCCTTGACACACAAGAGGTGGGATCAGGTGCCTAGGAGGAGTAAGCATCCCCTGTTGACCAGTTGCACCCGCCGTGAGCCCGTAGTCTTGATCAGGTAAATGGAACAATCCGTAGTCAATTCAGAATGTGAAAAACGGCTAGGAAACACATCAGACAGCATTTGACTCAATGGTAGGTCATACTGGTAAACTAAATTGTTATAACGACCATAGAATTTACGAAATGCTGTCTTTAAACGTGACTATTGAAACCGTACGTCCAAATAAAATATAAATACAAGAATTTTCAAAAAAAAAAAAACAAAACAAAAAACTCAGAAAACTTGGGCAACTTTGTTTTATTCCGAATATTATCCAATTGTTACGGTAACGTGCAATGTAATTTAGTTCCACTTACTAAGTCGACCTCAGAACTAAAGGTTAATGATTCTGTGGTACTAATTGCATATGAAAATTAGATTTTTTTTAGTGTATTTTAGCGAATATAACTCATTTAACCTGTACAGTTCAAAGCAGGATGTACAGCAATGAGTAATGGCATAACAAGATATTCCCTTTAAATAACATTAATTTCTATCATTATTATTGATATATCACATTTATATGTAAAGATTGGCTGAATATGAATTTATTTCACAGAAGAATTCTTGCCTGGAGGTTACATTTTTTTTCTGTACTCATATTTAATCTCTTACTTTGTGCCGATTCATCCATGTGAGTGCAACTCAGATTAAAAACCTCTTAAAGGCATTAACTAAAGAACATCTTGATCGATGTACTCTGATATGAGTATAATAATGATTATATTAAAATTCCATAAGTAGTTAAATCATTGAGTTTGAGCTGGGGTATGTGCTCAAAAAGTTATATAACCTCCAGGCCTGAACTGCTAACCTCATTTTTAACTTTTATCTTGACTGCTATGTAATATTTTTCATATTGTCCTATGCAGTTGTATTACATCTTCCGTGATATACTGCAATACTGTGTTATTATCAAAGTTAGAGTTCATGTTGTCACATTTATTTTACTTGAAAACAATGAACGTTCTAATATTCTCTCTACTCCCAATTTCCACAACTTGTATATAAAAGTAAGGCTACATCCTCAAAATAGTGCTTCCAAAAAGTAGTATGATCAATTAACTACACTCAAGTACTCTGAAGTTGATGCTGGAGTACCTCACTGACAATATATTTGTCGATTTTGGCGATAGGGTCTTCCAACAGTATGTGGAAATAGCCATGGGCACAAATTGTGCTCCTTTTTTAGCTGACATGCTTTTATATTCTTATGTAGCATTCATTCAGACGTTTCTATATGAAAAGAACAGCTCTAGCAGTGACCTTTTATTCGACATTTCGATATGCTGACGACGTTTCATCTATGAATAAAACTATTTTTATTCATAAGTCCATTCATGAGAACTTCGTTTACACGTGAGATCCAATCTTCGGCTGCGCAGAGCGCTTCTATGATGAGCACGATCATTATCCGACTCAGAGAATAAATTAAGCTACTCGATTACTTTTTTTTTAAATCTGGTTGACTTACATTTCTTAAACTGCACATTGTGTTTAGCTTTATTTATCAGCAGAGAATGCTCTCCCTCCCCCTGGCACCTGACCCTGCCTTCGCTTTTGTTAGCATACACTCGATTTTTTATATATGTTTTAGCGGATTATGATTACGTTTAACACATTGTTAACTTCGCCAATTCATATATTTATACTTTTATAGCATGATATAAAACACCCACGGCAAAATCAAAGGCTTAAGATATATATCTTTACATCAAAAGAACGTACATATCGCAGAGCAAGTAATGTTGCTAAGTAGACTTGTAGTACCTGTTGTCGGGCTCCGTGATTCGATGGAATAGGTGATCAACATGTCCATCCCTTGCTAACATATAGCATGACGTGCATAGGTCAGAATAAGGGCATACGGAACATTCCCATCTCATTCCTATTATTTCATAGCCACATACATCACATGCTACGTCGTGGTTAATCCCTGAAATTTTAAATTTGATAGTCATGTCATGTCACATTGTTTATGTTTTCAGGGCCACATAATTGTACAAAATGTCGGCCGAAAATATTGGCATAACTGTTTTGCATTTCAAGTGAATCCACAATTCGTTCAGTATTAACGATGCAAGAAAACGTTGAATCGTATAGTTCATGATTATTTTATTTTTAAAAAATATTTCTATACTGACGCTTTCAAAACCTTGTTCAATACAAAACACCAACTTTGAATGGAAAAATCAGAATCTCACTGTAGCTTCATAAATTCGACAAGTTTTTGTAACCCAATTCCGCCGATATTCAATGGTACAAATTCAATTACCCCTATCAGATCGAGACGTCATTCTTATTTTAAGGAAGGAGTAGAGTCCGATTATCATTACCCACCACATTTTGATGATTTCTCAGGCACAATTTTTTATTAATATTTTAGCGGAAAAAATACATAATTCGCTAATTATTACTCCATTGATTGATTAGTCTATTATTTTATCAATTCTCAATGGAAAGGGAAAAATAACGAGCGCTGATCAAACCCGTAAATCCCATATATAATTTCAAAATGGAGTTGGGCAAATAACGGACACACAAAAGGTGAGATCGGGTACCTAAAGGAGTAATCATCACCTGTCGACCGCTGTGAGCCCATTATATTGACCTGGTAAACGGAGTAATCTGTAGTCAAAATTGGTGTATGAAACTGATGAGGTTGATTATTTAAAATTTTTCATGGTTTGGCCCGATTATCTTGGTGAATGATATTTGAATTTCAATCTTCTTCTTATCGTCTGCGTCTTCTGGAGATCAAAATCAAATCTTGCGATTACCAGTTTAATACGCAATTGAATTAGCCTCTTTTCAATCTCAGGTGTGATTGTGGAACAAACTACCTACAAACATAAAATCTTCTCAAACTCAACATATCTTTAAAATTAATGTAGAGAAGTACATTATAAGCTGCGTCTTATTTTTAAATATGGCGTTTCATCATTCATTAGGTTATCTTAAGATTTGTTTTTTACTGATACATGTATTCAATTATACTAGTATATGGAATGATTTTATTTTATTCTATATCTTGTTAATGGTGTATGTACGAATGGAAGGCCCTGGGGAAGAATAGTGCTTGCACTAACCAGGTCACCTTCTTGAAATGAAAGTATTATTATTATTATTATTATATTATTTTTAATAGGCAAATAAATTCAATCTGATCGTCTTAAACGCGAGGCAAGGCTCGTCATTGAACAACAGGTGTTTTCCCATGGGTCAAACGAAATAGATAAGGAATGTGTGAATTCAATATTTGCCTCCCCTCTCTGAAAGTGACAGACTAACGTCGAGACCGGCAGACTAATGTCGAAACCTTAAATCACAATCCTTCAACAGATTCCAAACCCCACATGGACACATCAGTCGCAATATGAAACCGTTCACAGAGGTCGAAAGACGTATGCAACCATATGGCCTATATCAATGTCCAGATTGGATTGAAACGACATTATATGTTGCAGAATTTGCATGTTATTCTTGATAAGGAATGATACGGACATGTGAAAAATAACTAGACTATATAGCTATAGGTTTGCTGATTAAAACAATGAAACTACTTTAACTAATAGCATATGCATGTAATTATACCCCACGCAACGAGTTGTGAAGGGTACAATCCGTCCGTCCGTCAGTCCTGGTTTTTTTTGTCAGCGCAACTCCTCTGAAACTGCTCAACTGAATTCCGTGGAACTTTGTAGTTATGAAGAACATACCATGTAAATGCACATATACACAAGAAATTCTGATTCAATTCTTTTTCTGGAAGTTAATTTGGCCACAATTAACTATACTACTGAAATAGTTTGTCAGCGCAACTCCTCTGAAACCGCTCAAAATAATTTCGTGAAACTTTGTATTTATATGCATATACACAGGAAACTCTGATTCAATTTTTTTTCTGGGATTTCTGCCCCTTTTGAACTTAGAAATTTGGACCAAATAAAATATACTACTGAAACAGTTTGTCAGTTCAACTCCTCTGAAATCACTCGACATATTATCATGAAACTTGGTAGTTATGGAGAACATACCGTGCAGATGCGCATATACACAGAAAAACATGACTCAATCTTTTTTCTGGGAGTTATCCCCCTTTTGAACTTAGAAATTTGGCCACAATTAAATATACTAATGAAATAGTTTGTCAGCGCAACTCCTCTGAAACCGCTCAACAGAATTTCGTGAAACTTTGTAGCTATGAAGAACATACCATATTGATGTGCATAGACACAGGAAATTCTGATTCAATTTTTTTTCTGGGAGTTCTGCCCCTTTTGAACTTAGAAATTTGGACCAAATAAAATATACTTCTGAAACAGTTTGTCAGTTCAACTTCTCTGAAACCACTGGACAGATTATCATGAAACGTTTGCAGTTATGAAGAACATACCGTGCAGATGCGTATATACACAGAAAATCTCAATTCATTTTTTTCTGGGAGTTATGCCCCTTCGGAACTTAGAAATTTGGCCAAAGTAAAATATACTACTGAAGCGCTACTCCTCTGAAACCATTCAACAGGGTTTCGTGAAACTTTGTGATTAATAAGGCCATACTCTGTAGATGCGCATATTTACAGGAAATTCTGATTTGATTTTTCAAGGAGGAATTTATATTCCATTGACTTGTTTACCAATTAAACACTGAATTTGCAAACAAAAAGTTGTTTTTAAAAAAACGTCCTTATCTTGTTTTTTTTTTTTTTTTTTTTTTGGTTTTTTTTTTTTTTTTTTTTTTACCTCAGATGATTTTGCACACGGTCTGCAAGTTTGCACGGCGAGCGAGTAGCCCTGGCAGTTATCAGCACTTCCCAGTACATGTCCCAAAGTACTTTCCACAGTACATTATCAGTAATTATCAGAACCCACAGTAAAACTACAGTAATATCAGTAATTATCAGCACTTACAACAATTATCAGTACTAACAGTAAAATGCTCAGTACACTTATTGGCACCAACAGTACAATATCAGTAATTATCAGTAAAAAATGACACTCTCCGTACATTTCGCGTCCAGTAGTTTTGGCAACATACCGTTGTAAATCTGAATGCTTAAACATATCTGCTGAAAGTAAAAAGCGTAGAGTTGGATCATGCTATGCAGATTTCTTACTGATGAACAATTTTAAGGCACACTGGAGTAGCACATGAACAAATCGAATTAAATTCCATCTACGTGTATATAATTCATGTCAGAAAATCCGATTTTTCCAGCTAGTATTCAAATCAAAGTGTCTGAAGAGCCAACATGGCGAAAGCGCTTACAATATATAAATATTATATATAATATATATATATATATTTATATATAATTATATATTATTATTATATATATATTATATTATATAATATAGACAATGGGTTCAAAGGCGGGTGTCACCGGTCGACAGGTGATGCTTGCTCCTCTAGTGTGTATATACATGTCAATCATTTTCAGATTATGAATTAGAGTCCGGATTTCATCTGAAAACTTATGATTATTTTTCTTTTTCAATACATCGGGGTGTTGTTGGAAATGCATCGGGTTTTTATTTTAAAATTTTATTCCCTACAGTTTTTGTATTCATACACTAGGATTTTCTACGCGTTTCTGATATATAAAAGATATTGTGAAATACTGCGAAATTTGTGTAATGAAAGTAATCCATTTGACTTAGTTTATGTATTGTGTCAAAGCGTATTTTTAACAGTCTTATCTTCGAGTATTGTGAACTATATTGGTGTAGTATTATGTTACTTTTGATCTTCTGTCAACAATGTCATTGCAAAATGTCTACGAGTCCCTTGAATATGCGATCGAGCAATGCTTTATTCTTTAACACCATACATTACTAAGAAAACTATACAAAGCAATTATGTTGTAGGAATTATTTAAGAATCTTACACGATTGCTATCCTAAAAGTACAATTTCTAACAATGAACAGTACCGGTAATGTTAATTTTGCATTACAAACACAACACTTTTGGGGAAAATAGTATAACATTGCACCAAAGACTGAATGAAAATGAAAAACTGCACAGAGTCATGTGCCATCGAATTAGATTTAGACTCAATAATTCTGATTTAAAAAAATTTGAATATCCCTTCAAAGACTCTTAATTTCCTCTTATAAAGAAAACAACCTATCTGGCTGTTGTCGAACAATAATATCTCTCTGCTACTCGTTTCAACATCTTCCTCTTTTCTACCATCATCCCATTGCACAGTCAATGGACATTTATTTTCATCCAAACTATGATGTGTTTGTGATTTTCTTTTTTGCTGTAAATTGAGAGATTCTCGCTGTCTATATTGCTTATTAATCCGTCGTCCCCCTCTTCTTGAATCTTCTCTTTCATTCTATTTGATACAAATATTAAAACATACAAATTCATGATTAAATATTTGATTACATTTAATTGTAATCCCACTGAGTCATCTAGTATAACATGGTTTACTTGTACACACCTTTACACTGGTGATTGTCCCCACTGTCACGTGATCTTCGTCGGACCTTTTCACCACCCGTGTTCCTATGACTGCATTGTCTGTAATGAGGTAACCACAAATTTATATGTACAGCTTACTCTGGATATAATGAAATTCAGGGAACCAACTTTTTATTTCAATATAACCGAAGTTCAATATAAGCGAAATCAGTAAATATGTTGACGCGCATAGGAACCTGGAGACGATTGCTGTGATTACCTATAAAAATATATCGATCCCGATCATAAAACCATATTAATTATCATTCATATATATCAATTATTTATTAAGTTTAGAAATGACACATGTAATAATGTATTACTTCCAGATAGGAATTTTTTCAAAGAAAATATGTAAGTTTTGTCTGTTTTGTTCATGTTTACAACTGAGCTAATTGCCCACTCTCATTCGTTTCCGTTTCGGGGAAAAGTCACCAGACTCCATGGCTTCAACGGATGGCAGCACGCTGTTTTAAAATCATCGTTTAAAGTTACTGGGTTTAATTCCGAAATCCTTGCTATTTCTGATTTTGATTGTTATTTATGTCACTGCGTTATAATTTCGAATTTAGTGCCAATGATCGCGTTTTTCTTTTTTGAGGGTAGCCATTCTTAATTGAAAATGTTCGTCTCCATAACCTGTGACGATTGTAATTACACCGAGTGTTATTTTACTCGTGCATGCAGTGGAAAACTAATCAGATGAGAACCAAATCAATACCCCTCCTAGTGACCATGCTTGTGTAGATTATGTGTTATCAACCGTGACGATAGCTCGGCTAGGGACTTCAATATAACCGTTATAAAAAACAAGTCATTATCACCTCAGCGGACCAAGGATTGCTATTCAAGATAAAGCGATATTTCAATATATTGCGATTTCAAATTAACCGAATTTTTATTGCAAAGAATATGAGAGACTTAGTTGGGAATATTACATTTTAATTTCATATAAAACATATTTCAAATTAAGCGATTTCATTATAAGTGGAGTAAGCTGTATATGAACTTTTAGTAATATACATTAAAAATCAGTGACGTTTAGGGAGCCTGTATTGAGTGCTGTAGATAAACTTTCTGTACACACATGAAACACAATGATATATTTATTGTAGTAATGGTTCACCATACGAGACACTGATATCGCATGGTCACATAAAATTGAATCCATCACATGTCGTGTGTCATGCGGCCAGCCAAAGATAGACATGAGTTTATGATACATTAACTTGTCACCAGTTATGTATAGAATACATTAAAAAGAGCATATGAAAAGGGCAAAGAATTGTTATTCTTTTATTTTATTTAATGCGATTGATGGAAAACCAAACCTGTACTTTATACGTTTTTCAGTTTGCTGATCCCCAAAAATGTCTGTGTTCTTGGGATTAGAGTAAGGAAATATACATACGGTAGTGAAAATTTACCTGAATTACACTCATTTCGCAAACGATTAATATACAGTTTATACTACAACGAAACGCTTCTCAGAATTTTTAAGCACACGAGTATTTGATGGAAGCGTCTTTCAAATCTTTCTTCAAAATTTGGACCGCAAGCATTTCTATCGTGTATTTAAAAATGGTATACAATATATTGACATTTCTCCTGCAATACAACTAAAACAATACTGTATGTCATGACATCATATTTGATTGTGACGTCATTTTGCCTGATGTACGTTAAGGTACTTTTATATACAGGTATGTCAATTTCCTGAGGTTTCCTAAATATCACTGATAATTTAAAGCTAAAAGGATCGGTAAATACAGTATTGGGATTTTTGAGACTTTCTATTCAAATGCAAACATTTGTCGATATATTTTCCAAATCATTTAACGTTGATATTAGATTTCCAGATATCAATTAATAAGAAAAAATAATCTTAGAAATAAATTGTCTATTTGAAATTGAGATGCAGCTGACTGGTAAGGAATTCAACATACGATACAATATCTTATTTGTAACTATTATAAATTAAAATATATAAAGGATTGCAACGTAATTAATAAACCCCAAAGGTTTTCAAAAACATTCATGGATCGAACTTAGGATTTCAATCCCATTATGTACTTGCAATATTGAAAATTATCGATAACCTCAATACCGATGATCAGTTTGGGAAAACCACGTAATGGCGAGTCACGTGATCGATCTAAATATGAAAGGTAATCGTCTTGAACATGTATTTTCAGTCCATTATGATTTCATCAATTAGAAATAAAGTTCGAAAATGATTTATCAATTTTGATAAATGATGTTTTTTCGATCGCATATTTTCAGCGAAGTTTCCATTGGCCACCTTAATTGTGCTGCAAAGGGAACCCAGCATTGCTTTAATGTCAGCTTTAGAGTACTTGTGGTATTTAACATAGTACATTTTTGAATGGTTGATCACTAGATATGATTCTTTCTTTTTTTTTCATTTTTGTTGCATAAACAACTGTGTATAATGTCAAACAGTAAAACATTTAATTCATAGTGAGGAATGGCTGTGTAGTGTTGAACGTTTGTTTTGATGTTGGTAGTTCGAGAAAAATATCTTTCATTTCATTTTTTTGGGATTTTTCTTTCTCGGGATCTACATTTGAATTATACAGCTTCTGCTATATCTTGTTGCACCAGGAGTTTGGTAGAACATGTATTGGATCCAGCAAGGGTTTTGAGTAGTTTTGGAATCCATTATAGGTAAGGTAACTCGTATTCATCAGTGCTTAGAAGTGAAACATGATTTAGAAAAATGTGGAATGTATGCAAAGTTTGTTTAAAATACAGTGATCTCTCAGTAATATTTCTAAATGTCTACATCGATTTAAACTCTTAGAAGCATTAACGTAGACAGCCTCGTCTGGTTCAGGTATATCTAGGTTGAATTCCCCAAATGCACGTGGTTCTATTTATATTTGCAAAGTAAACGGCTTTAAAGAGGCAAGCAATGACGCAGCTCAATCCTAAAACTACGTTATTTGTTGATTGATTGATTATTTGTTGTTTTACGTCCCATCGATAATATTTCATTATTTGTATGAAAATGTTCAGTAAGCAGAATTACCTTTTAAATGCATGGGTTGTTTTTTTTTCTTCTTCAAGGAAATAGTTGAAGGAAATGTGAAAAGTTTCAAAACTAAATAAGCTGATTAAAGGATATTTGTACACTTTCAGAAACAAGATCAGACGATACAGCTTTGATGAATAGGGTCAAATCACAAAAGGGTACCTCCATTGATTTCCTGTAGATGATTTTGAAAATATTTTTTCTCAGCCGGCTTTGTGAATTTGATGTCCACTTCTCCTTCTCTCCCCACTCTGTATCTCCCCTCTAAACCTTTTCCCGTCCAGTCCACTTTTGCGTCACAGTTATATAATGTGACAATATCGTCCTCAATGTCCGTAACGACACCTATAATATTGCCTATTTTATATACAAGGACAAGTAATGACATGGCTTAGATCTATTAACACGTTGTGATTATGGTACATGTATAATATTTAAAGTATTTCAGAGATCAAAACCAGAAAGGTAAGATTTTAAACATTCATCTTGAGTTTGACCTATGTTTGCGAGTAAAACGATGTGAATCTACGTAATACATTACACGTTGAATATAAATATCATATTATTATATATATAACAATGCAAAGAGCCACTCCAATCACGTGTACAGATACAGAAATGAAATTCAACATATGCACATATATTGTCTATACCTTATTGCTTGCAATCAAAGAAAAATATATTTGTTTGTGAAACGCTAATACCTCTTTAATTCACATTCCAGTAGTATGCATGTGAAAAATTAAAGGTCCCTCATTTACCATTCAAAAGTTATGGACAGTATTGAAAGTACGTCAAGTATTGGTGGTCAAAACGTTCGATACCAGTTAGAGGATTTGTCATAAGGAATACAAATGTAAAATATGAAATTCCTAACTGTTATCATTTAATATTTTTAAGCAATGTTGAAGTTTTTGAAAATAGGTCAAAGGTCAAGGTCAGGTGAAAATTTTGTCATATGAATTAAGAAAGCCTTGTCTCTTCTTATTCAAAAGTTATGGTCAATGTTAAAGTTTTTAAAAAGTAGGTCAAAGTTCAAGGACAGTTAGTCAAAGCGATTGGACCAGTTCTTTGTTTGTGAAACGCTAATACCTCTTTAATCATATCATTTTCAGAATATGACCTTGACCGCTAGCGCGGTATGATAATTTGTTGGCACGGCCAGGTGCTGTTATACCACCGACGACATCCAAAAATAAGAATTCAATGCTTATATTTACATTCCTCAATTTTATATTTTATAAATGTTAGATTTTATTTATTTTTATTCAAAATTTTGGAACCTTTTCAAAACTGGTGTGCGTAATAAATGGAAGAGCCGAAAATCAGCCATTGTACTACTACATAAAATATAGTGCATTTGGATATTACTTATCTTCAAACTGTGCATTAAAATTAGGCTGGAGGTTTTCATCCATCTTTTATTAACTTCATAATTTTCTATTTACATACATATACATATAACAGATTACAAGTACAAATGTACATATGTAGTTCCAGTTGTGTAGTCATACGCCGTGATTCGGTTTAGAGCGTGTTATAGGAATTTGAACGCTCTTCATTTCCAGTGCATTTCAATGATGAAAATACACTGAATGTAAATATAAGAAATATGAAAGCCATATTAGTTTCCAATTTAATAATTATGGATAATGTTAAAGTTTTTTTAAAAAGTAGGTCAAAGTTTAAGGTTAGGGTCAGAAGGTCAACTCTTTTGGTACAAACGAAAAGGTCTTTTTTATTATGTATTGTTTTTTCATCAGAAATATCTTTCATGACAATAAAAATAGAATATTCCAATGAAAATGTCTTGTCATAAGGAAGATACAAGTGAAGCATCAAAACCCTAGTATATACCATTCAAAAGTTGTAGTCAAGGTTGTAGTTTCACACTGAAGGACAGCATGACAGACAGGATAAAAAAATATGTGACCCGATCTTTTATTACGGGGGCATACAAATAATATATCCACCTTCAGGTATTAAAGCTCGCACCATTATTGGAAGTGGGTCAAACTTGAATGGAAAGAGTTGACTTACCCGGGATACTCCTGACCATAAATTAATATTGTCCTCTACACTTATTATCAGCAAGGTTCGTCAAGGCTGGGTATTTTACTGACGCTTCGTCCGTGTTGCAATCTAGTGCGACACATAGTAATTCCGTAAACTTTATCTGAAGTCTGTTCGCATACTGCGATTAGAATGAGGTAAACTAAAATACTTGCCCAATTCAGTTTTCCTCCCTTTACAACGTATTCAGTTCCTATAATTATGATTTTTGTATTTCTTACCTTTAAATGGTGCAACTTCCACTGTGAATTAAGTTGGTTTCTTTCGAAGGTGTCGCCATACATTTTACCTGATGGGTTGTGTTGTCTATGTTTTAGGTGTAAGTCTGATCTGGGTTAAAATGTCCCCCAACAATTATTGCCTGATGTGTTTTCATTTTTTTTCGAAAGAAATGTTACCTTTCTGTTCTGGCTCTTTCCTGGATGTTACTTTCTCATCGATAAATATTCCGCTTGCTAGCATTTCATATTCAGATGCATCTGCCCGCGTCCCAACGTTAACACTGTCAAATATTTTTATCATGTTAATATTTGATGAACTGTAGATAGACAAAAGAAAATCATTTATAACTCGAAGTATTTTTCCAACAACATCGATTCAATTATTAAGATTATGAAAATGATAATGAAAAGGCAAAGATAACGAACAGTGATCAATCTACATCTTGGGAGTCCAAGAGAATACAAAACAAGAGTTAGGTAACACCATACCAAGTGATGATTGTGTGGTAGAGTGGATTTGGAAACATCGAATAATTAAACACTGTTTTATATAGTGTTATATTTATCATGTATCATTTTCATCATTGCACTTTTACCCATTCTCTTTCCATGCTCTTCCTGACTGGCATAATGGCCTTCGACATTCATTATAAATTATTTTATTGCTTAAGTTCTGGGAATTCTGGTAGTTAGTTTGCCGTTAATGTAAATCTATTCTTTTATTCCGACCTTTCTTTTTTTCTGTGAAAGAGTGAACGAGTGACATTTTGAAATAAGTCCATGTATACGTGATTTTGTAAAGTATTCATACCTGTAATCATATTGACTGGACAAAAGGCTAGATATAGAAGTTGTAAATTGAAAATATGATGTATTTTTATTATTTTTTCATTCAGCCATTTTGTTGTAAAATAGGCTGTGATATGAGTATAGTTTTATTTAAGCCGACATCATGCAGAAGCCAGTAATACATATGTTATTGGTTTTCAAAACCCAAACCGTAAATTGGTTGTTTATTATTTAAAGCGTTTGTCCTAAGTGCACCAGGATCCAATAAATCGAATAAAACCCATGTTGTCATCAATAAGGAGACGTTCACAATTGAATGTTGCTATGTAAGTGCTGTAATGGTTCCGTTCGTCTGAATTGTTAGTTTGCCGTAAATAGTCATGATTAATACAATAAACAAATGCAAAACAGATAAGGAAGAATTTGTGGTGTTTTATTTCTAGTTTGCTGGGATATACGAATAAAAATCATTATCATTAATAGATACAACTTCGCCAATATATTGAATATCAAATTAAATGTCACCACTAGAATTTTTTTCTTGATCTTGTCAATTGGTCATATCACTAAATCATATGATGACTGATTTGTTTCATACCCTTTGTCAGACTGTCATTTTCATACTAGATTTGACGACGGGTAACCCCGTTTACTTTGTTTCGAATACGGGCTCACGGCGGGTGTGACCGGTCGGCAGAGGATGCTTACTCCTCCGTGGCACCTGATCCTGCCTTCGCTTTCGTCGAAGGTCCGTGTTGCCCTACACTCGATTTTGTATGTGTTTTTTGGACTATGATTACGTTTGATACTTTGTTACTTCGCCATTTTATATTAAGTCACTCGGAGGGGGCGGGGGAATATAAGAAATGTGAAAAACACACTGATGAAATTGTAAATGGGTAGTTGTAACAGTATAATATATAATGACTGGAGTAGAGAGAAACAGTCGATCTGTTGAACCGAGTGTAAGCTTGCACTCTGGTCCAACAGGTCGACTTTTTCCCAAGACTCCTGTTAACATATGTTTTGTTATTCCCCTACACAGTACAATTTCCTCAATAGGCCTATGCCTATCAACTCTTCGCAAGATTTATTTCGAAGAGATAGTGATAAGTCCAAAGATATTCACCGAGAATATATTCAGCTGTCTTTTATCACATTTTTATTCTGTTTTTGCTGTCCCCGCTTTCAAGCATGGCTTGGAATTCATCCCCATTCGCAGCAGCGGAACGACTATCGACCATTTCTATTAATCCAAACGGCAGTTCAAAATGGTTAATCAAGTTATTTCTAGTGGTCAGCAAACATTTGAAAGTCAGTTGTTGAATTACAAGTACGATACAGCGCTCACAAGTCTTCGCTATGTAAACAAGGCTCGAGCCTTGTTTATGTTCACAAAAGGTTGCTTCGTAGAAAATACCATGTTTAAAGCGATATGAGATGTGAGAAACACTAGACACTGTTTAATTGTATTTAGAATGGACGTCTAATTTGAAAAAAAAATCTGCTTTAAATGGAACGTTTAGTAGCACTTTCAATATATGCAAGCAAAATCATGACTCGGGCCTTGTCTACATTGCATGTGCTGCATCTCGCTTGGAAGTCATCATCTGATTACATCTATCTGCTGGTTACCAGAATCAGTTGAGGTAAATATAGCTCAATTAAGCGCCATATGACGTCAGCGGGCAACAGCCTTTTTTAACAATCGATGATGTTGCACTTCTTTCGTAAGGAATATTGTAGGAACTGTTTAGTAGGGAAATAACAATATATTTTTGGAATCGCTAAAAATATCACAGTAATGTTAAATCATCAGGTCACGGGGGTGTGATTAGTCTACAAGAGATGCTTACTCCTATTTTAATCTTTGCCTTTACATGTAGATTGAATTAGGTAATTTTGAAGATGTGAATATACATGTATATGGAAACATTACTTGGTGAAGCCAATAACTTTAGTGTGCTAAAAGTTAAATTTGCAGTCTCATACCCAATCAATTTATGTCCTTGGTGTCTTTCAAATGCATGGTCTACATCATGAACGTCGTACATATAACATCTAGTGCACAAATCATAATCATGGCAATCTAAACAATGCCATCTCATCCCTCGGATTGGAGACTCATAACAGCCATCGCAGCCGTAGCGTTCGTGCTTCACACCTACATGAAAATGTTTAAACGAATCATTGCAAGTGATCAAAAGTAATAGTTTGACAAACATTGACCCCTAGATATACCAGAGACGTGATTAAACAAGCATTCTGAGAGTATTGCAAACAATAACATAGTCCCCTACCGGTTACACAAATATTGACCGAACAATATTCTAATTTCATTATGTGCTAATCATATACTTATTAGTAAAGGAATATTTGGTGAGCACAGGATAGGACAAGGCCAAAACTCAGTAATAAAATGATGGCTCGAAACCAGAACTTGAACTTTGAATCTGTAACTTGGTATATGCGCAAAGCAATGTACCAAATTATCAAAAGAAATATCTGCAAACAGTGAGAAAAAATGTGCGAAAACTAGATAAATATGGAAATTGTCTTATGTCCAAGGGCCCATTAACTCAGTGAAAATGAATGGATTAAAACCAAACTCGAACTTGATCTGTAACTTCGTATGCAAAGCAATGTATCAAATATCAAATGAATATCTGCAGTAGTGAGAAAAAAAGTGCGGAAAACTGATAATTTATGAAATTTTCTAAGTCCAAGGCCATAAACTCAGTGAAAATGATGATCGAAACCAGACTCGAACTTGATCTGTAACTTGGTATGGCAAAGCAATGTGTCAAATATCAAATGAATTATCTAGCACATACAAAAGTATATAAAATCAACGGGACGGAATGGGGACAGACAGACAGACATGAAGACAGACACAAAAGAAGAAAGATATAGTCCCGTCCGGTTACAAACCGGTAGGGGACGAACAATAAACAAAAAATAGATGTTCCAATCCATACAACAAATAGACGATTTTCTGGATACCGCTACGTCACGTTATTGAGTCTAACTTTTAGTCACGATATCACGGCATCTATGTAGGGCATGTAAACAACATGGATGCGGATAAGCCGTCACATTTTTGGTGTGCTGCTCCTGATTTTACCGCCGACGGTAGAAAAAAGAAGCTTGATGCGTATCCGTGGATGAAGGAAATTCGCTTCGTCCCATTCCCTTGACAAGCGGAAAGGAGGAGGTGGCTGAACCATTTACGAAGACCGCTGGTACATGTATATAGACCGAAGAAATACCACCGTGTATGTTCCAGACATTTTGTTGATGGCCAACCAACCCATACCCGACACTGTATCTCAGAAACAATTATGGTATAAGTAATACAAGACCATCCTCAGCTGTTGAAAAGCGGAAAAAACCTACCCAATGTCGATGAGGGGGGTGACACATTAGGTATGGCATGTATATCTATATTGCATGTATTTCACTAATTGTTTCAGCCGATGTCCATATATAGGCTAATTATTCGGCATGTACAATATGTAATTATCTCTTAAATATGACTTAGCAATGTTTGTCAGATTGAAAAGTTAACTATGATCAATGACAGCATGTTTGAAATCAAGATAACCTATTCAGCCTATAAGCATTCATCTAAGTTTGATCGCTGATTCCAGAACGTTCAAGTGATACGATGAAAGCTGTATGGCTTATATTTTGTAATCAAATGGTGTTTTGTTTGAAATATATGTATAATTAAATACATCCACGTTAGATTCAGTATGTGCATATAATGATATATTTCAAGAAAAGAAATTGAAATAATTTGAAGATTTGTATCCCATATATATATATTTGTTGATAATATTATCTTCACATCTACCTGTACTGTTAATTGTACATTTATGTCCATACAAGCTAATCAATATTAAATATTAACATGTGCAACTCTCATACTTACTTAGCACTTGCAATTTAGAACAACAGCTCATGAAAGATATGCAGACAAAATGAACACCGATGAGTCCGATGTCAACTACAATTCTGCACGTAATATACGTCTCACTTCTAGTAAAGAATGCACAAACATGTAATTAATTAAATTTATTTTATGCAAACCTTACATATAGGTATATAGATGGTGAAGTTTGAAGTTAAAGTCTGTTGCAAACCAGATG
>CAJDSM010000086.1:56311-70619 GCA_903981925.1 Ostrea lurida
CTGTATACCCTACCTGTTATCTATATTACCAGTACTGTTATCTGTATACCAGGTTATATTGTTATCTTATATTCCAGTACTGTTATCTTATTACCAGTACCTGTTATTATACCTAGTACCTGTTTCTGTATACCAGTACCTGTTATCTATATCCAGTTATCTGTTATCTATATACCAGTATCTTTATCTGTATACCAGTACCTGTTATCTGTATCCAGTACCTGTTATCATATACCAGTACTGTTATCTATATACCAGTACCTGTTGTCATTCTGGCTTATTTGACATCTGCAAATAGTATTTCTCAATACGATTTCATACTGGCATACTGTATAAAGTCAAAAGGCAACCCGTGGGGATCCGGGTTAGAATAGGTCCTCAGCATCCCCTTGCGTGTCGTAAGAGGCGACTGAAATGGGGTGGTCATTCGTGAGACCACAAAAACCGAGGTCCCGTGTCACAGCAGGTGTGACGATAAAGATCCTTCCCGCTCAAAGGCCTGAGTGCCAGCATAGGCCTAAATTTTGCAGCCCTTCACCGGCATTGGTAAGGTCTCTATATGAGTGAAAATTCTCGGTGGGACGTAAAACAATTAATAATCAATCAATCAAAAGGCTGCCCAGAAATGAAAAAAAAAAAACCACTTGTGATAGTCCATATGTAAATATCAAATCCCTGAAAAATGTGCGTTTCGTATAAAACCGAGGCCAACTGACCCTGTTTTAATACCCCTACCCGAATCAAAATATACAATGTTGAAACAGAAATGTATTGAAGGATAACAACATGCATAACAACAACTTGAAGTGGTACATTGATTGCCTTGTCAAACATTTGACACGTGCTGTTCCAAAATCTTCATTGAAAAATGAGATGAAAAAAACAAAATTTTGACCACAAACCCTAATTTCAATATATTTCAAAGGAAACACTCGTATAAAATTTTTGTGGCCTTAAGAATGTGCAGTACTCTAGATTTTGCCAAGTAACAATATAACACACATAATCACTTCACTAATGGTTTATGAGATTGCAGAGAAAGGCTGCTACTTTCAGCATCTGGTTGCAACAGACTTTAACTTCAAACTTCACCACTATTATACCTATATGTAGTTTGCATAAAATAAATTTAATTAATTACATGTTTGTGCATTCTTTACTAGAAGTGAGACGTATATTACGGAGAATTGTAGTTGACATCGGACTCATCGGTGTTCATTTTGTCTGCATATCTTTCATGAGCTGTTGTTCTAAATTGCAAGTGCTAAGTAGTATGAGAGTTGCACATGTTAATATTTATTGATTAGCTTGTATGGACATAAATGTACAATTAACAGTACAGGTAGATGTGAAGATAATATTATCAACAAATATATTATATGGGATACAAATCTTCAAAATTATTTCAATTTCTTTTCTTGAAATATATCATTATATGCACATACTGAATCTAACGTGGATGTATTTAATTATACATATATTTCAAACAAAACACCTTTGATTCAAAATATAAGCCATACAGCTTTCATCGTATCACTTGAACGTTCTGGAATCAGCGATCAAACTTAGATGAATGCTTATAGGCTGATAGGTTATCTTGATTTCAAACATGCTGTCATTGATCATAGTTAACTTTTCAATCTGACAAACATTGCTAAGTCATATTTTAGAGATATTACATATGTACATGCCGAATAATTAGCCTATATATGGACATCGAGCTGAAACAATAGTGAAATACATGCAATATAGATATACATGCCATACCTAATGTGTCACCCCCTCATCGACATTGGGTAGGTTTTTCCGCTTTTCAACAGCTGAGGATGGTCTTGTATTACTTATACCATAATTGTTTTGAGATACAGTGTCGGGTATGGGTTGGTTGGCCATCAACAAAATGTCTGGAACATACACGGTGGTATTTCTTCGGTCTATATCATGTCCAGCGGTCTTCGTAAATGGTTCAGCCACTCCTCCTTTCCGCTTGTCAAGGGAATGGGACGAAGCGAATTTCCTTCTCCACGGATACGCATCAAGCTTCTTTTTCTCCGTCGGCGGTAAATCAGGAGCAGCACACCAAAATGTGACGGCTTATCCGCATCCATGTTGTTTACATGCCCTACATAGATGCCGTGATATCGTGACTAAAAGTTAGACTCAATAACGTGACGTAGCGGTATCCAGAAAATCGTCTATTTGTTGTATGGATTGGAACATCTATTTTTTGTTTATTGTTCGTCCCTACCGTTTGTAAACCGGACGGGACTATATCTTTCTTCTTTTGTGTCTGTCTTCATGTCTGTCTGTCTGTCCCCATTCCGTCCGTATGATTTTCTATACTTTTTTTTACTGCTTGCAGATATTCATTTGATATTTGAACACTTGCTTTGCATACCAAGTTACAGATCAAGTTCGAGTCTGGTTTCGATCCATTCATTTTTCACTGAGTTATGGCCTTGGACTTAGAAAATTTCATAAATTATCAGTTTCCCGCACTTTTTTCTCACTACTTTGCAGATATTCATTTGATATTTGAATACATTGCTTTGCCATACGAAGTTACAGATCAATTCGAGTTTGGTTTTAATCCATTCACTTTTCACTGAGTTATGGCCCTTCAGATTGTGTCTAGTCACATGTATTTATATATAACAAATGAACACTCAAATTACATTTTTTAAATCAGCTCTTTAATGACATATGTTCTGAAGAATTGTTCACATTTATTTACTATTTTTGAATAAAATTTATTTTCAAAATAAATTCTATCTGTTAAAAAACCTTTCTTTGTATATAGCAGAAAATCACACCAGTCAAGGCCAGTGACTCTGAGTTATCCTTGTATTTGCACATACCATGGATAATTTTCCTTAAGTCTGACATTGTCTTCATCGTCCAAGTAACACATGATAATCCTTATCCTGGCAAGCTTCATTGAAATCGGAATTGATATGAACACTTTATTTCTAATAAACCTTTGCCACAGCACTTGCACTCTAACACTGCATCTGGTGATGCCCAATATAGGGATACTTTCTATCAACAAACATACACATTTTTTAACGATACATTGTCTAAGGGTTTTCTTGTACGTTGCAGTGTAAGCTTGTCGGGTTAGTGCCTCATGTGTTCTCCCATACTCTAGTGGTGCAGATTTTGCACTTTTTCTCATGAACACTCTGTCTAATATGTATTTTGAAGGCTGATTTGTGAATTTACAATGTAAAACGGATGAAAATAATGAGGCAGTGATTCAACCTTTCCTGTATTTATACCAATTGTCATGTTCTGCTTGTCCCCTTGTCAGTTTCTCAATCATATCATTATCATCATGATAAGTTTGCATGGTTGAGGTGAGATCATCTTGAGACTTACATTTTTTTTATCAATTTCATCAACAGAGAGAGGAATTGATAGTTCCTCATCACTACTTTCTTCACTAGAGTCACTTAAAATATGATTAAACACAGCACCTGTACCCTTACATAATCTATGAACTAATTTTTCAACATGATTGGATGACGGAATTGTAGGTGTGCATCTTGGTTCATAATTAAGCTGTGTTGGTTCCACACGTATTGGCCCATCTTCATCTATGCATAATGCAATTTCATCAATTTCCATTGGTTGCGAAGAGATCCTTGGGCGGTCCCAAGCACAAGTAATATCTGTACCAACTTGCGTATGTCTGTCATGATGTCTTTCATTGAAGTCTACCAAGGCAAACAGGAGAGCCACACAATGCTTCCAAGAGTCATTGCCACTGAAACACAAAGTTGAATCAAGATACTGGTACCATACCAGTAATGTAAAAGTTATCAATTTATGAAAATAATTTTTCAATACTAGTAAACCTACCAAAAACATGTATCAAGATGCCCGTCAAGATGTTATTTTAACTTCCTTATCTTGACACACATTTATGTAGACTATTATTTTATTTTATGAGATAAAACATATGGATTTTTTCCCATTTTTAAATTGTTACTACATGCATTTTATTCTGCAACTTTATAAAGTTTGGAAGTTTATAAATGTATACTAACGCGACACAGCTACAGCCACCACATTGAACTTGTCCATCAACTTGAATAACGACCCAGGTTGTGTAGGGAGTGGCAATCTGTCTCGTCTCGGGTGTACATAAAGCTTTGACAAACATATATGGGAATCCTTGCACAGGAGCCAAATGAACCCTGTCAATGTGTCTTGCCTTAAACAGTCTATAGCCATTATCGGACTTGAACTCTCTCAGTCTCTTGTCATCCAAAGTGCAAGAACTCAAGAAATACACCAATATATCACAATGCAGCACTTCTGGCAAAGTTTTAAGACCGAAATTCCAATTTTGAATGGTGGATATCTCCGGCAGAATAGTACTGGGAGGGTCCGTCTTCTCGCGTCCATAACTTTATAATCATCCTCGCCGACTACATCGAGCTTCAGTTCTTCCGCTATGTCGCATAGTCTAATTAAATGAACTTTATTATATACTGTTATGCTGATTTTGCGATCTTTTAAAAATTGCCGCAGCTCCGGTACCTGCATGTAGTTAAAATTCATTCTTTTTTAGTTCGAATTGCCGCGATCGCGATCGTAATCTGTTTACATTTAAACTGTTGCTACGATGCCCTACCTGACGTCACGTGATAAGAGTAAATTCATCACCAAGAGTTCCTAACTCGAAATTCGTCTATTGCACTCTACTTTGAATGAATATATATCGATCTCTCCAGGTAAAAGAAAATACTTTCAAAAATTGCAAAACATTGTTTTTTAGAAGGCAAGGAAATATTTATTTGTAGTATAACTAATGAGTTGGACAAACTCAAATACAACTCCAATCATCACAGTGCTATATCCTCAGAGAATTCAGTTATATTTTCGCATATGCTTGTCCCAGCTATGTTCGATAGGCTTTGATTTTTGTGTTGGTTGTGTCTTCTATAACTGCACGCCTGCGTTTGTATGAACAATTAGTGAAATTTCATGAAAATATGTTTTGATATTTCAAATACCTCCATTACTACAAAATACATTATATAATGTGACATAAATTTTCATTAGCACGATATCACTATAATGGGCCCGCCTTACATTTAGAACCACCAGTTTAAAAATTACAATTTTCTGCTTTTTCTGTATATGAATTAAGTTTTTCTTTATAATCAGCAAAAGCAAATGTGACGTATTTCAATTGATAGATTATCACTATGGTCAATTTGGCTCAACGCTGGTTCGTAAATCCAACCTTTGGAGATTTGATACTGTTGCTGAATACATTGATCTATGTTAGATATTCACAAAAAAAAAAGAAATATGATGATAGTGGGCTAGTATTACTCTCAACAAATACTATAATTAATGATTGCAATTTGATTTTAAGTATTAAGTGACCTAGAAGACCCGTTGATCTCTGCTTAATGAAATGATATTAAACAATTGAGGATTACAATTATTCATTATTTTAAGTCTGCGGATGAATTAAATAAAACATTCGTGTCAACTAATTGGGGATTTGAAGATAAGTTATATTTGGTTTTTATTCACTAATGCCTGTGAAGGGCTGCAAATTTAGGCCTGGGTTCAGCGCTCATGGCCTTTGAGCAGGGAAGGATCCTTACCTTGCCACACCAGTGTGTCGCTGGACCTCGTTTTTTGCGGTCTCATCCGAAGGGCCGCCCCATTTGGTCGCCTCTTAATACGATAAGTAAGGGGTACGGAGGACCTATTCTAATCCAGATCCACACGGGGTGGAACAGAAGAACTTCAAATCTACGATGTCCTTACCTGCCTGTGCGCTATCAAAAACTAGCAGATCGTATTTGTCGTCCTTCCCTGTACTGTAAGTAAATTTGTCCCCGTTTTTCGCAGCGTTCAGAGTGTCCTGGGAATCCCACTGCACGCGCACCTGTTGACCATCGTCAATGATTTCCACCACAGTTCCCACGTTACCCTTGCCTCCATCCACCTCTCCTTTGTCCCAGTTTATTGCACGGACGACTCGTAGTCCTACTTCTATTTTATCTTTAAAATGGAATGAAAATTTGTCATCTGAATTATATTGTGGTATTTTCATTCCTCCACAGTGACCTGTATTCATGAACACGGGGGTATGTCTCGCAGATAAACCTATATTACTGATATTTCTTTTAATTTCACAATATTAGTTTACATTCTATTTGTAACACGGAGTTTAAAAGTCCTGTTACTCGCAAATCATTATAGTATCATTGATTTATAGCAGACTAAATTGATAGAATACTTTTCCTAAAGAATGTTCGTCTCAGTATTGAACTTTACTATATGTATCGTCAAATCTGTTTCTGATGTCATTTCATAAATGAAATATTTGAAAAAGAAAAGCAAGAATTGGCTGCATAATTGTCCAAACTGTTCCTATACAATCAGAATCCTGAAGAAGACCTCAGAAATAGTTCTTTTCGTCAGAGTACTTCGATAATTGTTTAATCGTTTAGCAACTCCACACAGTATCTTACCTTTGTCAAAGAATTGGGTAAGTCGCATTCCAGCCAAAGATTTGTTGAGTATGCCACGCACACCAAGGTGACGCTGAGTATCCTAGAACAAGATGGACAAATAATAACGGCGGATTTCACATAAAATATACTAATTTACTGAAAATTGGCAATACGAAACCCATGATACCATCAGAATACTCGTATTAAAAAAAGATATTGTACATCAAGCAGCTTCTTTGACAGATATATTTTACATATTTTCCATGACATAATCGAACTTTGTGTACTTGACTCTTATCATTTACCGCAAAAACTGCAAAAAAAAAAAAAAAAAGAGAGAGAGACAAAATTACAGATACTTATTGTTGTTTCGAATAATCACTGTTAAATATAAACCACTTGCGCGTACAATAATTTATTACATGTAGCAATAACCGATAAAGCTTCTAGCTATGTAAGGGGCTATATGAAATCTATAGATTACCAGAACAAGTAATCAAATTTTGAAGGTTTAGGTTGCAATAAATCTTCAAAAAAATGATATATTTATGTTGTCTATGCAAGTGACGTTTATTTTGGGTTTCAAGTCGGACTTCTAAAGCATGTCTTAAAATGTCAATGAATTGATTTGCGGTTTTTGATTAGGAAAAGTATCATACAGCATCAGGATTTACCATTGTATGCAAATTCATCTCTTATTAAATGCGAAACACTGAACTATTTACAAATGATTGGTCAATGTGACATGACATCATAGAATCTCGTAAAATGTTCTAGCTTTCATATTTTGAAAGATAAATCAATCGATTCTTCCTAAAATGATACTCTAACATGACACTGACAATAATTTGCAAATGTTTTGAATATGATATTCTTGTAAAACGTGATTGTATAAATAGTATAACAATAAAGGTCAGCAGGGGATGCTTACTCCTCCTAGGCACCTGATCCCACCACCTCTGGTGTGTCCAGTGGTCCGTGTTTACCCAACTCTTGTTATTGTATTCTATTTAGGACTTACGAGATTGATCACTGTTTGTTATCTTTGCTTTTATATACAGATATTGCATTGTATAAAAGGTTGTCTTTTTTGACGTTGTTAACAAAACTCTTTATTCTATTATCCTTTTGTTTAATTCAATTTAGATGTCCTTTTAGGTCTGCAACTTAGCGTTGATGTGATAGATTTACGATACATTTTTTTTCTGACTGCAATGCGAGGTGTTCCCCAATGAACAGGGAACAAAAACAATAATACTGTTGTAGTTCAAAATAAGGAGCACATAACAATTATGCAATTTGTAATTCATTGTCGTTGATGGAATTTTACTACTAAAATACTTTGTATTATACATTTCGACACTGGTTTGAATTTCTAGGGAAAACATTTCTATTTTTCTTCAATACTATTTTCAAAAAAACAAATCTCAAATCAAGATAATACACTTTACCAATATATCTTCCAGGGGTCCGTGATTGCCCAACTCTTGTTTTTTTGTATATTTAGGACTTACGAGATTGATCACTGTTCGTTATCTTTGCCTTTACATCTTATACCTCACAGTTCTTTAAAGAAGAGATCCACGGGCCATGAAGGTAACCTCAAAAATCTGCTCTTAAACCGCCAATATATATATTTTCGTGTACACATTTATTACCTTTCAAAATATCCATACAATTCTTATTCAATAACAGACGAAAATGAAAGGGAATTTGAAGCATAATATCCCCCTCAACATTCTTGGCACCTCAACAAGTCAGGAGTATTTCTATGATTTCATTCTTATTCAACAAATTCATGGACAACATTACCGTGCAGTTACGGTGTGTTCTTTTTTATTATCCTTGGCTTTCCAGATTTATAGGCTTCAAGCATCGCTGATGAGAAATTATTTTTCAGTGCAACAACGCTAGCATCACATATTTTCACAGATGAAGATTTCCTAAGATTTAAGGTAAGTCCTTACTCCTTGGTATGTTTTGGTTCAAGTAACATTTTAGGGGGAGGGGGGATAATTCAATTCAGCCAATCATATTCTGGGAATATGAATTATGGTAAATGGGGAGAAAATAAAGCCTATATCAAAACGTAAACTAGAAATATTGTGAGTAAAACTCACAAAGGATACCCCCGCCACCCACATATATTTACGCTCACAGAGAACATATACCTTTGACCTTAAGGTCAAAAGTCAAGGTCATATGGTCAATTGATTGATTGATTATTTACTGTTTTACGCCCCACTCGAGAATATTTCACTCATATGGAGACGTCACCATTGCCGGTGAAGGGCTGCAAAATTTAGGCCTATGCTCGGCACTCAGGGCCTTTGAGCAGGGAGGGATCTTTTTCGTGCCACACCTGCTGTGACACGGGACCTCGATTTTTCCGGTCTCATCCGAATGACCGCCCCATTTAGTCGCCTCTTACGACACGCAAGGGGATGCTGGGGACCTATTCTAACCCGGACCCCCACGGTCATATATATAAGTCATGAATGTATGCAATACATCCTCTCATAATGATACACCCATGTGCCAAGTATGGTACCACAAAGAAGTTATGGCCCGGATACGAATTTGCACAGACAGACAAACAGAGTACATGACACATCGTCTCATGGTGATGCATCCACGCGCCAAATACAAGATGTCTATGACAAAGTACAGAGACGTTATGGCCCTGACACGAATTCATGTTAAAAAACTGATAATTTTGACCTTGAGGTCAAAGATCAAGGTCATAGAGAGGTCATCAATATACGCACTACATTGTCCCATAATGATACACTCATGTGCCAAATATGGTATTCCTATCTCAAAGAATAAAAAAGTTATGGCCCGGACACGAATCTGCACAGAGAGAAGGACGGACAGACAGACAAAGTGATTCCTATCCCCCCCCCAACTTGTTTGCGGGGGGTATAACAAATGGCACCACATGAGCATTCATAACTCTTTAAAAAAATCCTCCAATCATACTTAATTTGAAATGCAAACGAATGTCGAATATTATTCGGTAATTCATAATGTGGTTTGTATTATACATTAAATAATTGCAATGGTAGTGAAATGAACTGCTTTCAGAGGAATATAAGTACTAAAAGGAGGTATCTTTACATGCTGTCTAAATTTATTGATCCGTGTACTAGTATTCAACCCTAAAACATGGAATAGAGTGCAATTTGCGCTTTATTTTTGATACGATTTTATAGTTGTATATTAATCAGATGATTTTCAATTCCATTGGAAGATGGGATACTCTAACTATTGAAATATCTTGTGCTAGCACCTTAAGATATTGCTAAAGTCAGCCTTAACATTATGAGATTGTGGGAAGAAAAAAGAAAACATCGGTAATTTCTACATAATTTCAGTGAAACTAAAAGTGCTGGTGTGTGAAATAATCACAACTCTATAAACTTTGATGTGACAATCATCGTAGATTAAAGAAAATAAATATTTTGTATTTTGCCTTTGATTCAAAGAACATTAAATTTCCGATACCTTCTCCTCAGATAGCACATCCATTTCAATTTCGCTTTCTCTGGAAGCCATCTCCTGTTAAAAAAGACGACATTATCATTGTAAGTCATTGTAAAGTTCGATAGAAGAACTCAGTTGAATGTGTGTCGACCCAATGACAAATGTAATTACATTTCCGCCCGCTTCGGGATTTTTTAGTAATTGGCTTCGGTAAATATCCAACCTTATCCCACTCTGGGGGATTTCAAGTGTATAGTAGTCCCTCTGTGTAGATTTTTGTGCTTCCTCCCACCTTCCCTGGACATTTCTAGTATATAGTAGTCCCTCTGTGTAGATTTTTATCTTCCTCCCATCCTCCCTGGACATTTCTAATGTATAGCAGTCCCTCTTGTGTAGATATTTGTGTTTCCTCCCACCCTCCCTGGACATTTCTAGCGGATATTCACCTTGGTGGATTTCTAGAGACTAGCCCATTTTATAGATTTTTGCATAGCCTCCCACGTAGATTCTTAACACATAGCCCCTCTGCAGATTACTCACATCTTGCCGCCTTTGCAGGTATATTTCTAATGCTTAACCCCATCTGAATTTCTAGCATCTAGCCAGAATGTGAATTTACAGCGAATAGCGGTCTGTTGATTAAAAGCGTCTACCCCTCCCTATTACGTATTTCTAACAAGGAATCCCTCACCATACAATTCATGAAATTAATTCCTGATAGTTGGAAATGTCTTCTCTAAAAAGTTTAAGAAATATGTGCGTGATTGCTCTCGTTAGTAATCGCTCTAGTTTGGAGGATTTATGTATTATGTATCATATTGTGACTTGTTCAATTATTTATAAGGGAAATATTTCTGAAACGTTTCTTAATGAAAGAATGCATTCCGTAATACATGGATAGGTAATGTTCAATTTTGCGTGACGAAATACTCGATCGTATTCATTCCCAAAACACTGTTAAACTTTCCATTCCCCCACCTCTAACATTTTCATTAATCCGCCTACGCTTATGATCATACATAGTGCTGCCACTTTGTACCCAATGCTACAGATCAATCTCATTACTCAGGTCACCAAACAAACGATGAATTGATAGTCCTGATGCAAACCAATGTCCTTGTTTTTTCCGACCATTTCAAGGAACTTTAGTTTGTCTTTACCAAATATCTGTATGCATGCGGAGAGATTGTATCTGTATATCCGTGGACGTACCATATCTGTATATCTTTGAACATATCTTAACATTGATCTTTTAAGGAAGTAAACGGCTCGGCCTTTGACCACAACCATGAAGTTATCACTATGTAGTTACTGGCTCAATTTTTATCCAATAAGTCCGCATATAATTCATCGATTTTGACTATAGTTTACTCTGTTCATATGATCAAGACAGTGGGATCACGGCGGGTCGACCGTGGATGCCTACTCCTCCTTGGTAAAACAATACAATACTTGCGAGATTGATCACTGTTCGTTACATTCGCCCTTTTATTGATCACCATCCCTTTTCTTCTTCTATTCAAACGTGCGATTACAATCACTTTGACATACACGTATACGAGAATTTTACGACACCTGCCGCAGACGTAGCACTTACGTCTGACATGATTTTAAAACTCTTCTCTCTGCGGAGGTAGATTTAGAATTTATCTTATTCAGTGACTTAGAATGCATATGCTTTGGTCTGCAGTATTCTATGAACACATGTACATATATATCCGTTTTCAAAGGAATTAATAGATAATTATGTTGAGCCCGATCTTTAGTGTAAAACACAGAACAATATTAGAATGTTCAACAATGAGGATTATAGTATACATTTTTTCATGAATCTCCGAAATTATTTTATTTACTGATCGCAAATGCCATTTTTTAAATGTACAGTAAATCTCATGGACCCGACGATGCTTGTGATCATACATATTGTTGCCACTTTGTACCCATTGTCACAAATCAATATCATTACTCAGGTCACCAAACAAACGATCAATTGATGGTCCTGATGTTAACCAATGTCCTTGTTTTTTCCGGCCATTTCAAGGAAGTTTAGTTTGTCTTCACTAATAGCTGTGTGCATGCAGAGAGATTTTATCTGTATATTGACGGGCCTACGTTATCGGCAGATCAGTGTATATATCTCTACCTCTATCTTTTAAGGAAGTGAACGCCTCGACCTTTGACCACAGCCGCGAAGGAAAGTATTTCTTTGCAGTTACTGGCTCAATATTTCTCAATATGTCCACATACAATATTTCTTTATTAATTTTAACCTATTCCATATTAATTTAAACTGACCCAGGGTTTAGGAAGGTTACAGAGAGAAACTATGCATTATATTTGTGCATAGTGTTACTTAGTAAAATGTTGTAAACCCATTGCTTTGATGGATATAATATATACATGTATATTTAATAAATATATAAACCTTTTCTTTGAAAATGTTTATACTTATTCAAAACCCTATATAAATTATTTTCTGTTTGGACACCCCTCCCCTTTCCAAAATAAATAGTGAAAAATGAATAGATCAAATCCAAATATTCGACTTGATCTGTAACTTGGTATGGCAAAGGAATGTACCAATATCAAAAGAATATCTGCAAGCAGCGGAAAAAAAAAGTGTGGAAAAACTGATGATATATGAATTTTTTTAAGTCCAAGGGCATAAACTCAGTGAACAAGAGGCCCATGGGCCACATCGCTCACCTGAATGACCTTGGTCCTGGCTCAGCAGTGTGATTTAGAAAAGAATTTTCAAGTTTCCTTAAAGGGTCTATGCAATGCAATTCGATTTTCCAGCAGAGTAAACACCTAATCCATTAAAAACTATACTGAAAATTTGACGAAGTTATTAACAAGAATCAACGGAGATATTAGCGAAAAAACTCGAAACCACACTGAACGGATTTTTGAAAAAGTCGGTTTCTAGCGCCAAATCGCTGTGACGTCACGTCGTGTATATCGCCATCTTGGATAGAGAGAAAGCGTGTAGATCAGCTGATAATTTTCGCGATATTTATATCATTTGTCTTTTGTTTTTGGTGCATTTACATGCTATGGTATTTTTATTTAGTCGTGATCGTTGAAAGTTTTCAAGTCGTTGTATTCGTGATCGGCATTGTAATACCGTACGGTAATATATTATGATTTGATCGATGTTGAATGTACTTCTTTGGAGTTACACCCATATACTTAACATTCCCCATAGCCATTGAGAATGTGAGCATACATACAAGGCAGGAGCTGAAGCCTGGTGATAATTTGCTTCACTACATAGTTTATATCATTATAATTATTTCATATTTACGTATTTTTCTCGGACTGAAACCATACTGCCCCTGAGAGTCGATGAACAGATGAAATTTCTGTTGTAGACTATACTTTTATTTCATTTACTGTAGGTACAGACATCTATAATATTCAGGGTTGCAAATTACCCCACACATATATGAGTAATTTTTGTGGCCGACCAAATTGTGAAAATCTCTCGCCCACATGGCGAGTAAAACTTGACGCTGCATAACGTTTGTTTGTTGCCGAATGTAATTCACATTTTATTTTCAGAAGAAGTGGTGCGTATTAAATAGTATGTACAGAATTTTGAATGTTTTCTCTCGAGTGAAGCTCACTTAGTATTTTACATGTAGCATACGTATAGACCTATAGCAAACATCAATCTCCAGGAAAATTACTGCGGATCGTAAAATTGTTGCAAATGTGATACTTAAAAAATGTATATATAAAAAACATCATGTAACAGTCAATTAAAATTAATCGGATCGAATATTTATTTGTATACCGTGAAAGTGTCTGCTTACGTGTGAATATAAACGAAGTCGGGTTTAAAAAAAATGCAGTTTAGTGAAAGGTTTATGAAAATGCCACCAAAAAAATCAATATACTGAAATTTTTGATTTTGAAATTTTGGAAATAATATTTCTTTTGCAAACAAATAATTATATATAATTTTCACGATAGATACTAGAAGGTTACAAGTATATACGCATGTATTTAACCGTGCACTTGTCACTTAGTGTTTTGCAATACTTTCCATGCAGGGAGGTAGAGGAAACACTTCTGCTGCTGCGATGTTCCATGGGTCTCAGCATATGTGGTTACTTTTAACTTTTGTTTTGCAGTAAGCATAACGTGTATTTTTACCATCTAAATGAGCGAAATTTCGCATTTTTTTTGGGTCTGTTTGGAAGTCAATGCACACATTGAAAATATCCCAACGGAAAAAGGCTACCTATTCCAGCGGCACGTCCCTATCTATCAGTATATAAAAGTGACCCCCCCCCCTTTCGGGCGGGGTACTCTTAGATCCACCCCCCCCC